>LKNJ01003373.1:15267-60866 GCA_002120245.1 Maccullochella peelii
CACACACACACACAAACAAACACAAAGATACTCCACCAGACAGAATTTACACTGCATAGTATTCAGTTTAAATATATCTATATGCAGGAAATAAATTGAAAAACAGGAGTCTAGCTTGCAGCACATTGCTCCCCTCCCTGCACATTACCAATCAAGCCTGCTGAGAAGGATGAGACCACGAGTTATGTTACTATGCCATCAGTCTCCATTCCCACTGAGAGATCACACACCTAGGCTAAGACCGATGACCATCTTTTTTATGCACACGTCACGGTCTCCCAACCTGTCCTTTTGATTTTATTAGTCAATTTGTGAGACAGATATGTCTAGGCGATAATTCAAATCCTTGAGAAGAGCTCTAGTTTAAATGGCAGAGTGAAGAAGGTGTGTCACCTCAGAGAGCCACAGTCCAAAAGATGTCAATTTCTCAATATGTAACTACAGCAATGTACAACATTGGTGACCAGCATATGGGGCACAACTGTAAAAACAGTAAAACTGCAACATTTCTGAAAGAATAACTGACTGGCCATTTCTCTTTTATTTGATCAGTCAGAGAGAGACGGGTGTCTAAAATTATCCTCTTCATTTTTAGTGTAAGTTGGTAGAGTAGTATTCTTTCTACCATGCAAATGTGAAGCTGAACACATTTGTGATCTGTCACAACTGCAAAATTAACCGTGAGCACAAACAGTATGTCAGCTCCTTGGTCAGCAATGAGTAAATGTCATATACTTTACTAAAAAAAAGCGCAAAACCACAAAAAAAGGGGGAAAAAGTGCATGTTTCGTTTTTGGTCCTTTTCAAACGAGATGCTTTAGTTCAGGATGACTCTCTTGGTAAAAGTGGTGCATCATGTGCATCATGAGTCACTCCGAAAGAGAAGGGCAGAGAGACCTATTGCGTACAAGCTGCTGACCTGACCTGTATTGTTCCCCACTGACCACAGACCTCACTTTAGTAAAACAGCACCAAGCCGCAATGACCTGCAAACTATGGAGTATAAAGGTCATTCAGAACAAAATGAAATGTTTGAAAAGTTGAACTTATTTATATCCTGGCCATATCTTCTGGAATTATAAATCAACAAACACATTCTGCTGCTATGAACAGTCTAATTTTGCAGTTTGAAAATACATTAATTGCATCATATCAACAAGGAAAATCCTACTCAGTCCACTCTGACTCATAGGTATATGACAGCTTACTAAGCAGAGAAATAAAGAGAAATTAAAAAAGAGAACTTGGACATTATTTTTGATTCAAGACTTTCAGATCCATATTCTCAGAAAGTTGCATTATAGATACAGTTATAGACAATAGAAAACAACATCATTACTACTAGTATACTGCATTTGAACACATATAGGCCTAATAAATAAGGAACAAGTAATTACTACAAAATAAGGCATAACAGGGTTGATTTAAGGCCCCAATGCAAAGCAAGGTGTTGCTGGCTCCCTGTACACTGTCCCACTTATATCAAATTATTTTAGGACAATCTACTGACAAAAGTAGGAATATCAGCAAAGGATAGGAAGAGGAAACAAAGGTCTCGTTTTGGAAATACACTGTATTACTAATTAATCTAAATACAAATGAACAAACGTGTTGACTGCAGTGAGATGACTGTGAAACTGCATTTTTCACCCTGAAAGTCTTTTTGCAGCAGCTGCACTGTCCCTAAGTAAAATGTGGTGGTGAACTTTCTTATTAAGCTATACATATTTACCTAGGCCATTCATTTTTTTGATGAATGTCACAAGATAAACCTACTGTATGACTTTACGATTATAGTTCAAATACTGTTAGCTCTGTAGAATCTATTAATCCTTGATGCATTTTTCTAGAGGTTTCTTAAATCAATTTACTTGATGCAGTGAATTTTGTGGCATTTTTCTGTATTTTAAATCCACCTGTTGACTGTTTCGGACTATTTCTGTTGCTGAAGCTGTCTTTATTAATGCACAGTATTTCATGCATTATGGCAATCTGACAAATTGGAAACTGATGCGATTTATAAACCACAGAGGCCACAGTGTTTATTATAGCTCAATATATGGGGGAAAGTTGAGAAACAACTGATATGACAATAGGCCGACTGCCACTAAACATTTTCACTTATACACCTCTCTGTATAATGCAATACAGTTCAACAGCAACCACAAACTACATCCTTCAAAATTATCATAAAGTTGAATCAACACCTCTCTAAAACAGCTTCAACAAAAACTGAACATTATAACATTCATGAAGGGAGGATTTATTGCAGGAGTGTTGTGTTAGACTGCATTAGTTTTAGCTTAGTGGACCTAATAAACTGGCAACTGTCTGTGCCATGTGCAAGATAGTCTGCTCTCCTTCGCCTTCAGTTTCTGTAGTGATGCACAGGACAACATCCTCTCTGCAAAAACTAGAGAGAGTACACTGCACACTCTACAATAATTGTGGCAGATCATAAAATGAAGCGTGCAATAGAAACCTACTGACATCAGGACTATGGTGCATTCTCCAAATGTGCCTCCAAAGCCTGAAATAAAATCAGAGATGTTGAGTCGGTTCTAGTCAAGAGGTACAAAAGTAGTCACTGCCAGTTGCAGCTATATTATATCAAGTTGTATTAAGTCATATTCAAGCATGCAGTTTTGTTGGTGAACTACAATGGGACACTTAATGTCACTTTGTGCTCATTGTGCAGCACTGTGTGTGACCTCTACTTGAAATGCATTAAAAATATGTCTTTAAAATTCATTGATGCAGCTCGTTCCAGCTTTAAAATTGATTTGCATGTCCTGTGTCTGAATAACATGTGGTTCTGTGGCAAATAATATGCGGTGGCGTAGTGAATTTTTGGGTGTGACCAGATTTTGTGCTGGAGCCAGTAATATAAAGATTTAACTAGCACCATTAGCACCAGTGTTGATCTGTAGTCCTGCTTCTTGGTTCAGTAGCAGTACTCTAGCAAACCACACAAAAAGGCAGATACATGGACATGCTTTTGTAGCAGACTGAGCATATAGTATATAGGCAACACTGTAGGTGTGCCATTGGGCTGAGAAATGTCATGCTCGGCTTTATAAAAAGGCACCAGGAGGATTTCACTGAAAGCAAAATGTTTGATAAAACAAAAAGGGAAATCAAAAAGGCCAGAGTGGTGGTCAAAGTGGTTCACCACTGAGACCTCTTCAAAAGAAGCAAAAATGACAAAATTCATCAAAGAACAGACAAGATAAAAAAAGAGGTTTCAAAGAGGCAGTCATTTTGGGTGACTAAATAGGGATTATCAGGCATAAACCCAAGCAGCAATCAGCATTAACCAAAGACTTAATAATTTGTTCCTCTCCAATTATAGTCACTTTTGTCAGAGCATCATTTTGACTTTCTTTGACTGGACTCGCACAAAAAGGCAGACATCAGAGCACTGTGAGTTGCCTGCAGAACTTAGCTGGAGTGTGGCTGGGCTGTACAGTGCACATTAAGTCATTAAAGACCCCATGCTCACAGTCCCTCCCTAACCCCCCACTGTACACACCAGTAACCCCCCAGCACTAAGCCTTTCAGACGAAACGCTGCTCTGCCTTCTGCATCTTAATAAGAGGAGGGAAACTAGAAGGGAAGTGAAGGCATGGCAGTCTTTTAGAGGAAGCCGAATAAATGACTGAACACACACCCTGGGGCGGGCATGCCGGGGGGTTTCCAGGAGGTCGGAGCGAGCGGGGCCAATCGTGTCAAGACGAAGGCGGCAGACTAAAACAAAACTGACATATCAAAGCAGCCAAGCCTTGTAGAAAGGAAAAGAGCAGCCAAGACGCCGCATTCAACTGCACAGCTTGTTTCTGCTTCAATGAGAGACAACACAACCAAAAAACGGCAATTAGCGAATAAAGTCGAAATTCAATCCGCTGCAAAGCGGCATCTTTTTCCAATCAAAAACCAACTAAACCCATCAAACCCTCTGGAGTGATCCTATGGCCTTTGATCCCATCCTTGTTTTCCTTTCAGAGGTAGGCAAATTGTAAACCAGGTATTTGGGAGACTGCTTCTGTACCAAACTTTTTTATCTCCCATCCTAATCCTTATAATATTTAAGAGCAACTGTTCAAACTTTACCTTGACAGTAGAGCCAAAACTCTATCATTACTAAAACAAACTGAGTAGGCCTTGAGGCGACTTTCACTGATTCATGTAGATAAATGCTTTGTCTACATGTAGAAACTATAATCTCTGACAACCTGAACAAACTGGCAATGTGCAATATAAAAGTACACAGATTGTGCAGGATTATGAGAGCACTTAAATGAGTTATATTTTGAAATTGGCTTGATGAGAGCCAGTGTGGCCTTAAAACTCAGTTTGCTTCTAATGAGATATCAAAGCTTAACTGTTTACTATGTGTTTTCTTTCCTTGTGAAAATGAAGGGAATCCTCTGAGGTGGCTGCCATGCTGACACAGCTTTTAGGTGCTTAACTCCAAAAATGGGTGCATTAAGTGCATTTTAATTGACTTATATTTACCCACTGTATTGTCTTGCAAATAAAAAAGATCTTCTGGCACTCCTAGAAGACTTACAAAGTAGGTCACTCAGTCTCCTGTGAGTCATAGATTTTGGCAGGGGACCAAGCAGAGCAGGTATGGGAGAGACAGAGCTAGAGCTGAGAGCGGCCTAATAGTATACTGATATCATTTCATCAGTGTTATAAAGATAATCAGGTTTACTTACAACTCTGCATTTTGTGGTCCAATGTGATATTAAGCAAAATTGGGTGCAGAAGTTTAGGGAATTAAAACCAGAAAACTGTGAGAGTTACACGCTTAACTGTATCATAAATTTACACAAGCACATTTATGTTGTAGTCAGGCCTCCTGAGGAACATTTAAGCCTAGTAACTGCAGGCAAAGTCCTCTGCAGTCTTTTCATCCCACCATATACATTTCCTTCACTAAGGCAGACGGATTTCTCAGATTGCAGGTGCAGTCTCGTTCCTCTCTGGAGTCGAAGCCCCGGGCTTCCCTCCCAGGGCCACAGCACCTTGGCAATGTGGCTGACTTGTGGGGTCAGAGCGGGGCCTGAGATTTCCAAACAGTTACTTTTTGAAGGCAGTGACTCAGCCTGGTAAACGGCGTCAGTCACACAGCCACCTAGGGACAACCACATTTTGAGCCGATTGACACCTCAGGCCCTGTGTGACACTGACACACACACACACACACACACACACACACACCCCCCGATACTTTATTTTTTAAATTTAATTACATTAAGCAACTGGCACAGACCACGTCCCCTCAGCCATTGAGCCCCTCCTCCAGCTAACCTCTCCGCCCTCTCATTCATCCACCCTGAGGGAGAGGCATGCGGGCCAGAGGAAGTATGACTCATCTGAGTAACAAGATGCATTCTTCTGAATTCTCTACAGACGTGTTGTTTGCTAAGTGAAGAGCACAGGAGAGTGTGGCACAGAGAGAGAGAGATAGAGAAAAACAAGAACAATAATCAAGAGACCATCTACGTGAGAGAGGAAGAAAGAGGGATGGGTTGGGAATGATGGGGCAAGAGCGAGTCATCACTTGTGTGGGTTCCCTGGTCCACACACACAGATCAGCATTTCCTCCAACTCCACAGAACGAATCCTTGGCTTCTGTTAGGGGTTTTCTGAATCACAGATGGAGACTCCAAGTACTACATCTAAGAATAATCCATCAGGTTTCACACAGAGAAAAAAAAGCGACAAATGACAACAACAGAGAGGTTTTGACGTGCGATTCTGCTGAGCACGCAAAAGACAACGAGGCATAAGAAAAAAGTATGAAGCAAAAGTGTTAAATCATCGAGGCTAACAGATCCACCACAGCTCCTTCCCAACTAACACCACATCTGCACAACTTGGTACTCGCCCCTACACATCATGAGCCTCACACACCACATCACACACAGTCTCCAACTTCCACATATTTCTGGACCAGCCCACGTTAACATTGTCTGAAATCGCAAAACAAATGAAGAAGCTTCACACAGCTTTCAGGTCTGATCAACTGACATAAGGCTCTTGAAATGTGCCCCGTCTAGTGTTTTCATGATAAATGATCAGTCTCCCATCAGTTTACTGTCAGTGGAGGACGAACTTGAGTGATGTGGCAGTAAACCACATCCTCAAGACTCCACTATTGAACCTTACTAAGCAGGCTTAAGACTATGGACTTAATTAAACCTGATCCCTCTGACTTTCCTCTCAGAGTCTGCAGATTGACATTCAAATGTGAGAAATTCTTCACCGTTACTACATTGCTGCACAGTGACAGTACACAGCAATAAGCCAATGAACCTATGATGGCCGACATAATTGCAACTTGCGCTGAACACTTTATGGGTACTAATACTTACGTATTAAACAAGCAACTACCTTTTACAGAAGAGATTATCCCGCCAAACATCACTGACCATCTTCAGCAGGTGAATTAAAGTCTCTCTAAGAGAACTTGATTCGCTTTGGCTCCAGTTTTATGGCTGACAAGACACTCCTCCTATCCCTTTGAATAAAGAGTGAGTATATCTAAAGTTCTGGTGAGCTGTACACAATATCCAGTAATATGCATGCACCAACCACTGCCTCACAGAGCAGTGAGATGATTATATTCAATCAAGTCTGGTTTATGGCAGATTCTACACTTGTCATTGGTATGGTATCACCTCTAAAATTGCCATGAAATGCTTCCACAGAAGGGAGCTGAAGGAAACATTTGGGAATATAACGTTATCAAATTGTCATTTCTAAACGAGATTTTAGTACAGGAGCTGTTGCCCTGATTTGAATGATCTGTCATCAGTAACATCTCTGTGGCTGCTGATCTGCAGACAGAGCTGCGTTGTTTAGCCAGTTGTTGTTGGTGCTACCATTTTTAGTTTCAAATTTTCCCCCATTCAAAACTGACAGAAAGACCCATCACTTCTATATTAAAAGTGTCTCTGTGTATCTTGCCATTTTACCTGGAAGCAAATTTTGTATCTGCTACAGGAGAAGCTGTAATGATTAAAACAGATACCAAATGCTATGATGAAAGCCCCGTTCTTATTACTTAAGCTATGTCAGCTTGGCGAGCTTCTCTTCCTGCACACAGCCCGAAAGTGTCCTAAGAGTGTGAATCATATGAGCATATCAATTGCTTCTACTAAGTAGAACAAAAAAGCTTAAGAGAAATATGCTGATACTGAGGACCTATCACAACTCAAGGACAAAGCATGCAATATGATGAATTATTAAATCCTTCAAGACATTGAAGAGTCAAGTCACTCTTATTCAGTGGGTCCCATTGCATTTACTCTGAAAACTTTTGTTTTACATGTCATGAAGCACCCCTTAAACAGAGGGGATTTGTAGGCCTTGATTTTGTTTGCTACTACAACCACCTAACACATATTCTATTTTTATATAAACACTTCTATTTATGTACCTCATCCAGTTGATAGACTTGAACTTAATGCAAAGATAAGATCAAACCGAACATTCATAAGAGACTTGCCACAAAATGTATTAGTCTTTTTTGCTACCACAAGGCTGGAATGAGTCACAGAAACCACCATGCACAGCACGAGCCGCCAACCCCCAACCAACCCCCACCACACCATTTTCTCCTATACTTTCTAAACTTACCCAGCAAGCCCTAGTGTGGGTAGTTACCCCTGTAGAGAGAAGGCCAGTGATTAGTCAGACTGGGGAAATAAATTGCTAAACGCTTTCAGATAAAACATGGATCTGAGCAAATGTGCCAATAATATTAACGAATCGGTTGAATTAAACATCACATACTTCCCTCACTGATTCATGTCCACATCCACCTCCAACCCGGGACATGAATCAGAGCATATAGGACTAGTTCACTGACAGATTCAACTCAATAGACTGGGAGGAGGTGGGATGAGGAGAACTAGGCAGTGTATAGCTGGATGAATAAAAAATGAAAGTGTAGTGCTTCAGTAAATTCGCTCTCTCCATCCCGTGAGGAGGGTGGGTGGTTATGGGNGGGGGGGGGGTGGAGTAGAGGCTTGTTTGAAAACTGAACCAGTGCTGCATTCCCACATCCACCCGTATCCAGCGAGGGGCTCTTTAAAAATTCATTAATTTACAGCAAAAATAGATTAAAGCACCCAGCTGAGCAAAACTCAAAATTTGGCTCCTGAATAACATTAATGATAAAACATCTCCCTCACGCTCGGGGGAGGGGGGGTACGGTTGCCTGAAGAAGAAGTGCTGGCTTTTTTCACCTTACAGCACCTTGAGAATAATTTATTCTCAATCATTACTAAAATAATGCATTTCTAATTGTCATTTTTAATTACGCATTTCTTCGGATGAAAAAAAAGGAGCTGAGCAAAAACCTGCATAAACTAATTAAAATCCATCCAAGGATCTGTCATTCCCATGATGCTATGCCAATGTCATTCTATTCACCATTTGAGATCTCAGCTACAGAGACTCAATGACAGCTGCTTCAGGCCTCCAAAAAACGCCTAGAACTGCAGTTACAGTAATTGCTCTGGCCAGCACTAAATGAGGTTCACTTAAGTGCAATTATCCCCCTCTGATCTCTCACATAAAGAGACTTCTTTAACATGGAGAAGTGGGCTCACACAATGTGACTGCAAACACGATTCAAATTGGAATCAGGGAGGCATTTCCAGTAGATGAATGGCTTCATAGCTCATCTGCATTCTAGTGATGCGCAGCGTTGCTAATGAAGACTGAGCCAGACCCTTCTCACCGCCACGGCTTCCATGAGAGCAAAACTTCACACTGGCTATAAGCAGAGTATGGGGAGAAATTTCTAACAGAAAATGCCCAGTCATTTAGCCTGAGCCGCTTTAGAGGCCTAGCCCTCAACGCCGCGTAAACAACTATTGAAAAGAAAAGGAAGATCCTGTTTTTTCTGCCCAATCCAAGGTGAAAAACACACTCAAGGACAAGATGATGGGCGCCAAAGTGAAAAGAAAGAAACTCCAACCTAAAATAACTTCGCATTACAGAGCAGAGAGGAATTGAAACAAGCCCAAAAATAAGTCATCATAAAAATACTAAAAAGAGGCCCTTGACCAACGGCATCACCACTGCACCGTGCCAAAAAATATATATCTGCCATCCTCATGAATAAATCGGCATCTGCCAATCGCATAACACAATAGGTTTTCAGCCTGAGGGGTAAGATGTGGCAGTCTAATAGGGGTTGCTACAGAGGGTACCTGTTGGGAGCTGTCCAACTACACAGGGTGGTGAGGAGGGGGTGGGGGTGGGGGCTGTGATGGGCATTCATGTTGCCACAGGCTCAACTACCACCAGGAGTCTGATAACTGCATCTCACGGATGGCCATTTGAATAATCACTTCAACAAGGGGAGAAATTAAAAAGCCTCTCAGTGAGACGGGGCTCGGCACAGGGCCACATCCTGAATTCCAAATGAGGAGCTTGTACTCTTAACAGTAGAAACCTGTTCTAAATTCACTCTACCATACTGACTTACTGACCTTTGACATCTACCCAAATTAGTCCCCATATCATGTCATTATTCTATTTAATCTATGAAATTATACACTATCACCCCCAAGCTTAACATTACCTGTGACACAGTGATGAAATGTCAATATCTATTTACACGTAGTTATTCTATATTCCTTGTCTCTTACAGATGATGACAAAGTAATTTTTCTTCAGAGATGGATGAATGTGCTACTGACACACACACACACACACACACACACACACACACACACACACACACACACAGAGTGAGAGAGAGAACACAGCAAGACTTTGGAGACGTAGGTGTCATGTTTTTAAACCATTAGGCAATTCTCAAGACCACTGCAGGCTGAAACCACGATCAAAAAAAAAGCTGCATCACATCCTTCCCATTCACACTTTTAAATGGTTACTGTGAGAATAAAACAGACACGAACTCTTCTCAATACTTTATTCATAACTATTCAGTCTATTCATCAAGACCTTGAGGTTGTTTTTAAGAAAGGATCAATAAAAAGTCACTAACTCGTAATTTGAGGTAAAACAGCAAATAACGAAGTCGTCCTATTACTAAGAAAGCTTAAAAATCAACAACCCCAACATAAACAGAAGCCTTTAAGTCTGAGCTTGCAAACATCTGAATATTTAAACAAAACTGAATAACCACATTGCTTATAAACTAACAGAATTTGATGGATGCTATAGTGGTGCTCGAAGGAACAAATTTTACAATATGTGTGCCGTGATTCATATTTGTGCAAGCAATCTGTAAAAAGCTCGCTTCGGCTGCACTCTAGGTCTAATTCTTTAACAGCACTGCCAGCAAACAACAACAAAATGTCACTTCCGTTGTCTATGCCAATTATTCCGTTGCTGTAGTTGTTTCACTTGACATAAGTTATTGCTTGTACAAACAACACTCGTTGTAAAAAAAAAAGTTGAATTTCATAAACGCCATCAAGGACCAAAGTATTTTGTGAAGGAGTTAAGATGTCTTTCAGTGTTAGACCGAGCTAGGGGGGGAGAGTGCAATAACAATCAGAGTGACAAATACTATTTTCTAGACAGTGTGATAAATGAAACTACTCTGGCTCTGCTTACCTTGATGGGGGTCACATCAAAACTTAAACACCATGTGTCCTCTAAAGCTGCATACACAGATAGCCTCGATCCAGGCAGCTCTGTAGGCCTGCTATTTAAAGGATGGGTGATTAAGAAGCAAACCAGGTCTGACCTTTGATTGTGGGTGCTGACTAATGCTATGGGCATTTTGTTAGTTGAAGCAGAAGGTCTGGCAGGGTTAGGGTGTTTGGGGGGAATTTATAATGTTTTGTTTTAGTCATAAATTCAACCTCTTTATGCTGGCTTTATGGCAGAACCAAACCAAGGCATGAGAGTATAGGATGGTGAGCTAATCATTTGCACCTCATGGCACCTCAGTCATTAAAATAACAACGTGACTTCATAGACAAAACTTGAACAAGTTGACAGCGGGGCAAATTAAGAGTTCAGTCATCCATCCTCTAATGAAGGCCGTCAGGATAAAGCAAGGGCACTGGTTTGTATACAGCTGCACGCAAATGCCACAGCTGTTTAGTTTAAAGTCGCAGCATTAACTAATCAGTGTCTGTCCTGTGCGATCACACACCAACTGGTGAAACATCAAAGCAAAGAGACACGTGCCCTGAGAAAATGTCTTGCACACGGGAGCAAATATTTAACTGCAACACCGTCTGTGCCATCTCAGGGCAATCCACAAGGGTATACCACTGCCAGAGGCAAGAGACAGTCCTGAGATCAAATTCAGTAGCATAAAATTAACCCGAAACATGCTTCACTTGTTGATTGTCCAGCCACACGACAAACCTGCACCTTCTCATACAGGTCGACGAATTTTACATACGAGGATCATTATTTTCTACAGAAATTTAATAGTCGCCTGAGACACAGGCGATTGACAGACGAGAAACCACACCGCAACAGCTGAGTCAAATACCATCAGAGCACGCATGAAAGCCAAATGACACTGGGTTCATAACACACACAGACACGCACGCACACACACAGACACACACACACACTTCATGCTGGACTCACAACGTCTCACATACTAAACAGCTAGCTAACGATAGCTGTTGGAGGGCTGGGATAGGTCAATATATCAACCTAATGCGAGGAAAACACACACACACACACACACACACACACACACACACACACACACACACACACACACCTAGTCCTGGCCCAGAAGAAAGCAGCGTCAACGCTCAGCTAAAGTTAGCAGGCTACCAAAACTGGCTAGCTAGCTGTCAAAGTTGCCCTGTCAGTTGTCACCGGTTGCACGGGGGTGCTAGCAGGCTAACGCAAGAGCTGTCAACTTGGAGAGTTACTACGGCAAAACGGCCGGGGTGTACTAACACTGACCACAGGGAAACACAGGCTGGTTCTCTGAGAAAAAGGTGTCCCCGCACGCCCCGCCACAGCGAGCGGAAAGCTGTGTGTCAGGGCCTGCTCACCGGGCTCAATCCCCAGAACTTCAGTGCAGCTCACTTCCCCGTTAAAGTCGTCCATTTCGTGGGCCTTAGTTCAACTTCCATGCCCGTGTAGCTCACTTACTCTGGGTGAAAGCTGCTGTGACGGTGGCTCTCTGTAATCCTGACGGTAGTTTCAGAGTAACTGCCCCCTCCCCTTCCTTCCACCTCCTCTTCTTCAGCTAGCAGGGGCTCCCCAGGGGCGTTCTGTGCTCTTGACGTTATCGTCCTGTGCAAAGAGCCGCAGTAGTCGTAGCTTCACCGGTGTGTCCGCGGTGCCGTGGCGTTCCTCCTCAGCTTCTCTCCGCCTTCTCCCGTTCGCCTTTCTCTCGGCGGCCGAGCCAACATCCGGGACTCTCCCCAGTTTGGGTTAAGTGCCCGGAACTACTTTCACATACGACGACTCACATGAAGGTTTTTTTAGTCTCTCTCTCTCTCTCTCACCACCCCTGCCGCCACAGAAACTAGCGCGCGGTCAAATGCACAAGCCCGCAGTGGAAACAGAAGCGGGTGCACCCACACACGAACTTGCCTGTCAATCAATTGATCAGCAAATCACCTTTATTTAGCGATCATTCTAACTGAATATAACCTAAAGTGCCTTCTAACGTAAGACATAGCTTAATAAATAAAGAACTGAAAAGACACGAGTAATAACACATAAGTCAGGATCACGGAATCAAAGCAGAAAAAGTAGGCTTCATTAAAGGGTAAAAAAAAATGTACTAATGCTTTATAGATCTGTTACAAGCCATTAATAAGGAGAACTTTTTGGGTTGCCTGATTGTGAAAAATCCCTTTCACTGTTGTGTAGGCATATCCTTTCCATTTGGTAGGCTAATACTACAATTATAGGCTAGGCTACATGACATGACAATCTATTAATGAATAGACTTACCTGTTTCACACACGGTTTCACGCTTTCTAATAAGTGTGCCGTTAAACATGTTAATATGTTGTTAATAGCTGCCGTTTTTTTCAGAAGAGGAAGTTGTACATTAGAGGGTCTTCCTGATGAATAAAATTGCTAACAAGACTACACACCCTGCTGGCATCACATAAACACCTTTTTTTTTTTTACAACCTGGCAACCTAAAAGTTGTTCTTAGGCCTATTAATGGATGATAACTGATGTAGCATTAGTTAATGATTTAGCCTATTAAGCCATTATTTACAAACTTACAAACAATTTATAAAGGGTGCCTTATTTTAAAGTGGTATACCGACAAGAAAATAAAGAACACAGAAGCTGATGAAAATATATGAAAGATTCTAGTCCATGATTAAAATATGTATCTTTTCAGAGTATATGTTTTAGAGAAATAAAATAATTGATAGAAAAGGGTGGGCACAGACAGCATATTGCTACAGGGGTGTAGCTATAGGAGCCCCTATTTTAATTGTATAATCTGTGTACGTATAACTTGTATAAATGTTACTGTTTTTGAGTCCTATAGAAACAAAATACACAGGCCACTACATATGACGTTATTGCACAAATCAGTTGCAGACCACTATTGAAAAAGAAGCTAAAAAATAACAGTCTGTAGTCTCTAAACTTAATCGTTTATTAATTCACCTTCAATGCAGTATATATCCCAGAGTTCCCTGCAACATGGTCTAAATGATGTTGCAAAATTCTAATGGTGAAACTGAACTCATTCATTAATTATTTTTTGTTGGCTTAAAAATAGTTCCATTTAAATATAGTGTGTTTAAAAAAAATGTTTGTACTCCCCTCCAAAATCCCACCATGTCTAACTCTCCATTGGACAGTGAACTGCACTTAAGGTTACTAATAAACCTCTAAATTCCCAGAAAGAAAATTACCGAGGACATGACCTCAGTGTCCTCAATGGTATCTACTGCCCTGGTACAGTAGTCAAGTGAGTTCACATTGACCGTGTCTTAATTTCCTTCTGTAAGAAGAAGTGGTATATTTGCGTTATAGTATATCATGTTTTATTACTATGTGATATAGAAAAAAAGGTTACTATAAGGGATGGTTCCCTTACTTGAACTAATTGTTTTATGACGACAACATGTTATTGTTGAGGTCTTAAAAAGATTACTTTATGGTTTACTAATAACTGTAGTTAATTTTAGTCCACTCAAAGAGCTCAAGCTTCAGTGTGTAGGCCTTTTTAATAGGCAATCAGAAAAATGTCAGCATTATGGTCTCTTGGTAACTTGTAAAATGTTTTTACCATTTTACAAGTTAATTCTAAACAAAATATTCTATATTTTTCTATAGGCCTGTTATCCATGTATTTCAATTAAAATATTCTATAATCTGATTCTGTTTAGTATTGACTTTTGACCATTTTTAGATTTGATGCATCTTTTCCATTTCCAATTACAAACAGCCTGACTGAGTCCAGGACTCCAGGTGGTTTTATTAAAACCTGAACCAACTCTTACTTGATCTATTTAACTGGTGGTGTGTCTATAAAAGAGTAGCCATTTCGTTTTTATAAACATGAAACATACCTATCAACAAAATGTGCGGAAACTAGTCAGGTCAATCAACACAATTCAACATGTAGGCTATCATAGAAAGCCGCCATGATGAAGCGCTGTGATCGTCTATTCAGCAAGGCAACAGCGCCTCTTGTGGGTTGACCACGGGTACTGCTGCTAATGTGTGGTTAAATGATAAATCATTTAAAATTACATTTACAGCCATAATGACTGACCCTGCCCTTCTGTTCAAGGCGCAGCTTTAGACTGAAACACAGAATTAGAGTTTCTATTCAGACATCACTAACTAAAAGGTAAAAAGGTGTATAAAATCAGCCAGAAAGTTGTTCAAACCACAGAATTTCCTATAAATCCCTAGACTATAATTTCTATCCAAAAGTTTACATTCAGCAGAACAACATTTATTCATCCCATTAAATTATAAGAAAATGTAGTCATTGCTTGCAGTCTCTGCAGGGGGAAATGTTGCAGTTCGTTTTATGTCATATTAAGTTATTAAGTCATCCAAAAGATCAATAAATATATTAAAAATATAATTCAAAAATAATAATTATGTCAATAGCCAGATGTCACATTTGTAGTAACTGTTTAGTAACCTGGGAATTTGACGACCAAGGAGGCCTATAATTATTTTGTAGGCCTAATTAACAATTAAGTGTATTAGTTATATCTTACTTTGAATGGGGTTTCGGGAAAATAGAAACACACACTAGCAGAAGAAATTACACCGAGTCCTTCTTGGTATTTCAAAGTTATTCAGTGAATCTCCGCACATGGGAGATTGTAATACATTGATTTTTCTCCCTTCAGAAATTGGTAACAACTGTATAAAACTCACCAGAAATTAGACGTCCAACGGAGCATCGCGCATCCAGATCCAACCAGCATCTTTGAGGATTTATGCCATTCCAACTTTTTTTAAACTACTCACAAAAAGAAAAGAGTCAGAGGAGACTAAAGAGAAGCGCTGATGAGCAACAGATAGAGCCTATAGATTGGCATCAAACACTTTCATGTGTTTCATGACACTTGCTGAGTCAGTGGGACAGGCCGGTCCAAAACATCCCCTTTTAGACAAACTTCCCCCTCTTGGAGTCTGTGTGCGCCACTGATGATGCTTATGTTCATAAAGTCTGACGCCTCATATGAAAGTGAGAAAGTAATTGACGCACTCGGCGTTATTTCACCAGAAGGTGATAGTACCGCATACGGCCACTGGGGGCGCTGACGGTTTTCTTGTGTCTTTATGAAGACCAAATTATCGCTTGGTTCCTTGGTTTCAGGAAGTGCAGAAGTTGTGATGCTGCTTCTAACTGAGAACAACGTAATCGTAATCAAAAGTAGGACATTTTACAGTTTTGTCTTTAAAACAAGCGTCGTTTTTGTTTCATTCAGGGTATTGTCACGGTGGTAAATTATTGTCAAACAGTAGGTAACGTTACGTGGTGCGTTTTTTGTTTTGTTGCAGAAAGTGTGTGTAAGAGGACTCACCTGTTATATTACTGAGCATTTGCAGGTAATTCAGAAAATGTCCACCTTATTTCGTCATTGACAATATTAACTGAAGAGACGAAGAGACTGATTCCTGTAGCGAATCAGTCGACGTTTATTACGCAAAATGTTAAGGTCAAGGTTCACCCGCTGTAAGGTTCATACATACTGGGATTCTTAAGTTTATATAAAGGTGGCCTGTATTACTATAACATTACTGTAAGGATTAATAAGATCCTGTAAAGTGTAGTAACCTACTGTGATTTGAAAGACTATGTTCATAATGTTCAGTTATTGTGCAAACTGTTTTAGAGAGGTGTTGATTGAATTTTATGGCCATTTTTGGAGTTTGCAGTTTGTCTTGCTGTTGCTCCTGAATTGTACTGTGTTTCCAATATTAAGTCTATCGCCATCAATATAAATTGGGTGGAAAAAATATTAGAAACACCTCTCAGTATAAAGCAAAACAGTTCAACAGCAGCACCGCAAAATACAGCCTCAAAAATGTCTATAAAGTTGAATCAACACCTCTCTGAAACAGTTAACCAAACATATAACATTCATCATTATTGTTATATTAACCTGCATTAGTTTTAGCTAGGTGTACAAATGGGCAAAAGAGTGTATGTGCTGCACTGTAAGGTATACCAACATATTGTAAGGTTAAGTTTTCTGCACACTGTGACTGGTTTGACTCATCTATTAAAGAGCTGGACTAATACTGGATTTTTGAGGCCAATAGAAATATTGATATCTGAGAGTTTAATGAACTATAAGCTAATATTTGGGGGTTTTTTAAACACAAACATCTTTTATAAGGATCCAGCCTTAACTTTTAAAGTTTTTTTTAAAAAGAATATAGACCAACATATGTAGTGAGCTGGACATTTTACTGACTGTTAAATAAACTTGTCAGTACTCTTTGGTGGACATACTATGAAATGGAGTCACTGTTTCTAAATAACCTCTAAAATCTACAGTACTTTCAACATTTCTATGCTGCAATTTCCTTTTACTTACAGTTGGCTTTGTTGTAGTACTCTAGTGTGAGAGACATGATATTCAAATTCGATCCAGGTTTTTAGTCCCTAATATTGGTCAAACTCCAAAACCAGTAGATCCTACACTTCCCATAATGCAACCAAATAGTATTTTATTAGACACTTCTTGCCTGGTGAATGCCCATGTCTTTCCATGCCCCCAGTTTGTTTCTCGCACATTCTGTTAAAAATGTATGGTCTCCAAGCCCGAGCTGACTATATTGCTCATAAATTGCACATAAATATTTATTTTGGGCTTAGGATTCAATGTCATGTTTTACTTGGCTGTAGCTGTGTCTGATTTTTTATTTTTATTTTTTTACTGTATATCCCTCATTACATCATCAAAGGTTATTTTCTTAAACTCTGTAATCTCCCTCCAGACCCACAAAATACATTACACAAGCAATTTACATGCAGGCTAAACTGAAGTTGATTTACAAAATCTGTGAAGTTCCCCATTAAACACAGGTCTGATATTCTGACTGTCAATGTTTCCTCTTTCTCTTATCAGGTGATGGCTGAACCCAGAATATCTTCCATTGATGGAAAGTTAGCTGAAGAATTTGCTGTTCCCTCCCATGTCGAGGAGGTCAAAGAGACGATGGCTGCTTTTGCCAGGCATCATGCAGCAGCGGGTCGCAGGGTTGTTCTCATCACATCAGGAGGCACCAAAGTTCCCTTAGAGTCCCGCACTGTTCGCTTCCTCGATAACTTCAGCAGCGGCAGACGAGGAGCCTCCTCAGCAGAGCATTTCATAGACGGCGGCTACGCCGTCATCTTCCTGCACAGGCATCGCTCCCTCTACCCCTACACACGCATGTTCTCAACCATGAACATGCTGGATGCCCTGAAGTTCAGAAGTGGAGAGGGAGCGTCCAGTAACTCTGGTGAAGTGGTGGTTAATCAGCAGGTGCTTCCGAACATTGCCAAAGTGCTGAAGCGATACCAGGAAGTGAAAGAAGGCAGACTTCTTCTGCCCATTGAGTTCAACACTCTGTCAGAGTATCTGCATCTACTCAAAGTAGCAGCACAGGCTCTCAGCACAATAGGTACAGATTACGAACAATTTACCGGTTTAAGTTGTGGCTCTTATTGAGCATATCGTTCATAACTTGTCCTCAAATGTTTATTCTGCACTTAGGATCAAAGGCCATGTTTTATTTGGCTGCAGCTGTGTCTGATTTCTACATCCCAGCTTCTGAAATGCCTGAACACAAAATCCAGTCTTCCAATGGATCTCTTCAAGTGAGTATGAAATCTGCCAACAACCACTGGATGGACTGTCATGAAATTTTGTACAGACATTTATGGTCCCCAGGGAATGAATCCCAATTACATTGATAATCCCCTAACCTTTCTTCTAGCTCCACCATGAGGAAGACATTTGTTAGTGAAATATCTTAACTACTGGATGAATTGGTCCACATTTTAATGCCTCTCTCACAATCAATTATCACTTTGGTGATCCCTTAACTTTTTATCTAGCGCCACTTTTTATTTCTCCAACTTTGTGACTAAATATCTCCAAAACTAATTACATTACCTTTAGCCTCAGCTAGACTAATATACTAATCTGTGCTAATTAGGAAATGTCTGCATGCTTACACACTAAACTGAGATGGTGAACATGTCAAGAACACCAGCTTAGCATCAGCATGTTAGCGCTAAGCACCCCATTGCCTTAGTACAGCCTCAAACTTCTAGCATGTCTGTAGACTCTTAGCCTTGTTGTTAATGAGAATATATTTTTTTCTCCCTTTCAGCTCAGCATGAACTTGGTCCCCAAGATACTGTCCCCCCTGGTGAAGGACTGGGCCCCTCAGGCATTCGTCATATCTTTTAAGCTGGAGACGGATGCCACCATCCTGTTGGACAGGGCTCGCCGGGCTCTGGAAACCTACAGGCACCAGGCGGTAGTGGCCAACGTACTGGACTCTAGACGGAGTTATGTGGTGGTGGTGACCCCTGAGACTCAGGCTGAGCTGATCGTCTCAGAGGAGGATGAGAAGAATGAAGTGGAGATAGAGGAGAGAATAGTGAGCAACCTGACATCAGCACACAGCAAGTTCATAACTCAGCAAGGGGGCTGACAGTAATAATCTTCACTGCACGTTCTGAGTCAGTGATGCAGCTATAAGTTGTTGTGTCTGTGCTGACCTGATCCTGAATTCATACTTGGCTATCCTGCTGACAAGTTACTGTATGTTCAGTATGTTGTATGATTGCATAACCTTAGTAATAACTAACCATAAACACATCATGGCTTCCCTTGCCCTTTTAACATGCTCTACAAACGGGCCTCTAAGCTCACAATGCTTTAAGTTATTGAAAGTTTAGAAAATGTTTATTCACATTGTGCAATGATCAAGAACAGAAACATATTTTGTTGTCTTTTCTACAGTAACGATTGACAGTTGAATAATTCAGTGAAATGTTTTACTACAAGGGTCACCTATAATAAACATTTACAAGTACAGTCCATTGGTATTTTTTCAATCCCATGGCTACACTTGGCAGCATATTTTGGATTCTCTCTCGGTTACTTGAGTTTGACACTCTTCTTGACACCAGCACGAATACCAGACCGCTCTCCACTGTATCTCTTGTCCTCCCGACGAACCTCACGGACCTGGCGAATATGAACAACAGTCTAAATATCGATCTTGGGAATGTTTTTGACATATCAACATACACTCTTGATTCAAACTGATGAGCCTACAGACAGTCCCCAGAAGCTTCATGATGAACTTGAATAGTGTAATAAAAACAGTCTCATCAACATGTGGATTACAAACCTGGCCCTTTCTGCGGATTTTGGCCCGTCTGAACTTCTCTCTGTGCTTGACTCTGGGATTACGGTCAATTTTCTTCCTCTTTGGTGTGAGCCCCTTGTTCTTGGCCATCTGTGGAATTTGTAGAGATACATAATTAGAATAACTGCTCAGAAGTGACAACGTCTACCATGGAATGCATGAAGTGAATACAGTATGAGGGGCACCATCTACCAGACCAAAGGGGTAGAAGACCCCAACCAATAATGAATATTCAAAGACATGTGAGTGACATTGAGGGAAACACTTAAGTAAGTTTTGTAAGTTCGCTCTGATGTACTGTAGCTTCCAAGTACATCACAAACGTGAGAACATTTGTTTGCGGTCAACTGTACATCCACTGTAATCCATGTTGTTGTACTACATAGATGGATAATGTGCCACACATACGGAGATCCTGAGCAAACAGCGCCCTTACATGACAAAAAAACTGAAGTATACATTTGACCCTCTTTGAGATTTGTCTTCCCAAATGTTGGAACATGATAGTCCACATACAGAGAACACCTACACTGCTGTAAGACTAAATGCTAAATTTAAGATGATCAATTCAGGGAAGTCCAGCATAAAGGTTGACAACTCCCTGTAGTACATTTTGCAGTTATGGCCAACTAATCACTGGGAGGATCCATTCAATCCGAGTAAATGTCAAGCATCCGACTGTAAACACTAATATTTCAGTGTGAGTGGTTGTAACTCAGTACCTGGTAAGTGATTCCTCTCTTAGCATCTGGATCCAGCTCTTCCTCGTCTTCATTCTCCTCCAAACTGCAGCAAATTGACAATTTGTCAGATCCCCCAGTTGCTTTTGTCCCAACTGCCATTTAAAGACTCAAATCATACTTACTCTTCAGCTTCTGGGTTGCTGCCCTTTCTCTTCAGTTTCACCCGCTTTTCCACGTCTTTGTAGAAACGCAAAGCCGCTTCCTCATCCAGGTCAGAGTCCGAGTCCTCCTCAACCTCAGGCATAGTTTCTCCAGAATCCTGCAAACAATGTGCACTCATTACCATTCAAGTTCCATATTAAAACATCGGCACCAGATTCAAATTGAGGATGCCCTTCAGGTGTGTGAATGGGGGTACCCTGAAAAGACACAAAAATCTCACCTTTTCCTTCTTACTGGAGACTCTGGTCTTCTTGCCCTGTGCTGGTTTGCTGGTGGCCTTATCCTCCTCCTCACCAGCTAGTAGCTTGCGCAATTGTGGTGCGAGCCGGTCATCTACTGAACCTAGTTCATTGATGAGCTGCAGGCAAGTATCAAAGAGTCAGTAAGACAGAGGGTTGTAACTAATGTGGATGTGTGAGTAAAGGAGATATTTCATGATCCCTGGTGTCCCACGACACTGGTAGTGTGATGTCCCAGCCCAAATAGTTACTGCTGCCATTGTCAAACGGTAGTGGTATCAAAACATTGACACACTAAAGGATGTTGTCCAAAATAAAAGAGTATATGTGAAGTTTTCTTGACTGCTGGACACAGACTGTGAAAATACATTTGCTAATACTGTATGCCCCACTGGCAACAAGTGTTAATGTCAACGTGTGGACTTACATTTCTGTAGGTGAGCAGTCTTTCAATCACAGGATGATTGTGAACCGGAATTCGTTTCGCTTTCAGCACCAAGTAGAAACTGATGTTTGTGCAGTAACTGTGGCAGGAAAGGATCATTGGTCATTTAATGAATGACATGATTTTGCAATATGTAATTACAATTTAATTACAACTCACTTGAGATAAAGTTGCTGTTTTGTCTTCAAGTAGTCAGCACCCTTTAGAAAACAGGATGAATATGATTCAGACTCATACTTGATTGCCATAGCTACACATTATTGACATTATTAATATGTTTCTTGGATAGCCACACTACAAGCACCAAACATCATATTTCTCCCTTATGTACTCTTAACAGCTACACAGAGATAAAACTGATCATTAATAAATCCAACAATAGCCATTAAATTTCAAAAACAGAAATAATGATTTCAATGTGAATACTTGACGCCTAAACTCTAGAGTGATGGCTCCTACAGCCCCGGGTTAAGCAGGTTATGGGAGCGATAATTAAGCTTTGATTATAAACAGGCTATAGATGGTATGTCATGTAATACAATTCTACTGAGCTGAGAATTCAGTTCATGGTAAAAACGTAAACTAAGCATCAAACTCACTGTGCTGCCTTAAACAATCTCTGATGTACCTAACTAAAGATCTGTCTCTGTTTTGCCCCTCTATGTCAATGAGCAAGAAAGAATAAAAGTACCATAGAAGTAAAAGGAGTCTCTTTGTTCAATGGTCTGTTCCATGATAATAAAAGGATAAATGCACTTTTATAACTCTTTAAATCTGCAAAAACTGATGTTTTTTGGCCACGTGGGTGCCGCGAAATCAAGTTGTGAACACAACATTGACAAATCATCACCATTTAAGTTTAACTTGTTAGCAAACACTTGCTTATTTACACATCCAGCATCCAACAGTGCAACATTTTCATTCATTTAGAGTTGTGTTTCTGATCACCTGGTAAATGTAAGTCCAAAATTCACTCTCTTTTACCTCATTTTTTTGGTCACTACCAACTCCTGAGGGCAATATTTGGCTCTTTAGCTGTTAAATGCTCCACTATGTTCACCAGCTAGTCGCTAACTGTCTGTCTGCTGTTTGGTGCTGAGCAGATAGGGTACAGTGGGTTATTATAGTTTTTTTTGTGCTGAAAACAGCTGCCTGCTGTAGATGAAAACAATGCTGAGAGCGGTGAAAGTGAACCAAAACAGTAAAGTTGCAGGCCAGACAGCTAAAAATGAGCTGAAACTCACTATAAAGCTCCTTTAAAGCCGAGGAGAGCTGCAGATTGAGGCGGCCATTCTCTGTAGGTTCGACACAACGAGCGACCTCTTTCACATTTTCATTTGATACATTGTTATTATAAAAATATAGACTATAGCCGCTTTAAAATTAAAAGTCTGGTGACAAATTCACAGCTAAAACTTAAGTTAAATACACTCACCTTTCCTGGTGGGATCTTTCCGTCCTTGACCATCTGTACGAGGGGCTGCAGCTCATCCTTCAGTTCAGTAAGCTGCACACATCATGCAGTAACAAAAATAATTCACATCAATTACACGTTGGTCTGTGTTAACGAAGCAAATATCTTTTGGCATATTAAAACTGAGGTTGTTTTACATGTGTGTTTTGGATGCATGCATGTTTTACCTTTGCCTTGAAGTCCTGAATAAGTTCAAGCAGCTCCGGTGACTCCTTCTTCAGAAGTTTCATTTTTTCCTTCTGGGACATCTGCTTCAGGTCTTTCACAATCCTTTCCTCCTTTTCTACAGTCTTGTTTTCATCCTTCTCCTCCACAGCAAATTCCTTCATTTTAGACAGCCACATAAAACAACCAAAGTCAAAAATAAACAACACTTTTCATCATCACATGTGGAATTAACTGGAGGTGTACAGGAGAGATCTACAATGAAAAATACCTGAAAAAAGTTTAAATCATAATCCTCCTCACTCAGATCTGCAGCTAAACGTTTTTGGATGTTTTTAGCCTCTTCTTCTTCCTCTTGTTCCTCAGCTTCCAACTCTTCTTGTGATTTCCCTTCTGTAATTACAAAGTGATATTAGCCACACATACAACACAATTATCACGAACTGCCTCAATACTATTGCTGGAGATAAAAGATCCTTACTGGTGGTCACGTAGTCAGTGTCGTAGAACATCTTCTTCTTGGTGCCCCATGCCATTTCATTAGGAAGATCTGAGGAAGACAACAAAATTACAGTTAAATGTGGGCTAGTATGACTGTAAACCAAATCCTGGACATAAACTGATGATTTTATGTTTACCTTCTTCTTTTTTCCCCTCTAGATCACTATCCATGTCTGTCCCCTCTTCTTCTTCTTCTTCCTCCTCCACCTCCTCATCATCATCATCATCCTCCGACTCAGAATCATCCAGGGCCATCACTTCCTCCTGTGAAATTCAGATGAGCTTGAATTTGTTCTTGAACTACATTCTATTTCTGAAGGTAAATCCAAACAAACGCAATAGCCATCACCTCATCATCCAGTTCCTCCGGGTCGCTCTCAATTTGAACACCACTGGCGAGAAGTTTCTGTGGCAAAGAGACCAAAGAAGTTAAGAGAACGTAAAAATGGCACCATAAACTAACCACAGAACTACCAATGAGGTAAACTTACTGCGATCTTCTCATCGTGAAACTCATCGATTTTGTCTTTTGTGTACTGAGACGATTTCTGAATGGAAGAGAGGAGACAAATCTGACTGTCAGCCCTGTTGAAAATAACGACCACAACACCAAAACAGAGCTGATGTGGTGACAAGTTTGTTGGTTGAGAATGGATTGTGAGATCGATCGTATCAATATCACAACATGAGACCAGATATGAGAGTGTGGTTATTACAAGAAAGTAACAGTATTAGAGCAAAGTGGTACAAATTTCTTATTATTTGCCAGGTTTAACTTTTAACTGTTTGACCTTAATTTCCACATCACTACTGATTTTTTTCTTAGACATCATACCAGCCAAGTGTAGTTTAGCCTTACCACTGTATAACCAACAGTCAAAACATTGTCACACTATTGATAATAAAGCACTGATGGAAAACTAATGAAAAAAAATGGCAGAAGTGCCACATCACCGACAGTTATGAAAAACAAACCAGGTGCACCTGATGTACAGGTAGGTTAATACTATCCAAAATGTACAAAAAAGAGACCAAAAGACCAGTGTGCAGTTGATACACATTGGCCTCATTTTTAAATCATGCAGCCATAATAAAACCTTGTGACCGCTTACAAAGCATCAGGCCTTGAATTTGGGGAAATCAGTTCCCTTTCTTGGAGACATTCTGAGTAATATTTGAATGTGCCAATATTGCTCTGCTCTATATTGAGTTACATTTTAAAAAGGCGCCCTGTATCCACTGATATTAATATGTTATTATGAGGCTTTCTTTGGCGAACAGTTAACATAATCACCATCTGTTGGATGCATACAATATAACACAAACTTGTTGAACCTCTGATATTACTTGTTTTCCCTGGACTTTCCTCTTGTGTGTAATATTGTAGTATTGAAATAAAACCCTACAACCAAGTGACATATTTTAAACACATTTATGTAATGCACCTCTGTCTAATTGGAGGCATACTGCATGTATGACAACAGACATAGAGGCTGTAATGGGCCTTTTTATCAGTGCAAGAAACTACAGTAGTTCAGGCGGTCATCAACATCTTCTGCTGAGCCCTCTTACCTTATCAGGGACAGGCATGTTCTTGTAGGCTTCAGGGTCATCTTCATCATATCGCTCTGTCTTTTGGGGCCTTTGTACCTTGTTACCCCTGAGCAGTAAAAGAAAGGAGACACAGATCATCATATATCAAGTTCCTGTACGTCGTGATGGGAAATGTGAGGGTCCTGGGTCAGGGCTAAGAAGGTATTAGACTTCAAATTGCTAAAGAAAACAGAGAAAACACTGGGAGGCTGACGTTAGGTGTTACAGTGCAACAGTGTTATACTATAGGGAGGCTGGGTTTAACTTTAGCAACAGTCACATGGAAATATGCAAACGTGCAGACAGATTTTAGCTAACTTTAGCCAAACTCACCGTTTTTCTCGAACCATGATGGAAATGAACTAAACTTGCTTCCTACACGTTAGCAAACAGAACAGGAAGCTTACAGTGATAACCGGACAGACAATACGTTTCAACGTCAATGCTTATATGTGGATATTAAAACAAAATAAAACTGTAAATATCCAGCTGAGTTGCGTTTTAACATATGCTCCCCCTTGTTACCATGTGCTTCCGGATTTCTTCTTCTTCTTTACTTTTAATGGCGGACTACAACGCAATGTGAAAGGTGCATACCGCCACCTACTGTAGTGGAGTGTGTAACATCATGTTATTTAGAAATGTGTGAGTTTTAAATTATTTGTTTATAGGTTAAAATCAAACAAATGACATGCAAATGACAATAAAAAATGAATGTGCAGCGAGACGAAAGTTACCTCTAAGGGCTTATTCATGACCTCTACCTAAATAATATAAAATAGATTTACACATAAAAAAACAAGATTATAAAACAAGAGACATTAAAAACTACTTTAAAAATTCTATGAATTTGGATACTTATTGGATACGATATTTAACTGACTCATTCATTTATTAATTTATGAGTTTCTATGTATTTTTCTTGTATTAAAAAACTTTAAGGCTGTGTGTCTATAAAGTACTGGTCACTTCTAAATCATAAAGTGTAAACTGCACTTCAGGTCCTCCAGATCCCAGAAAAACACTGAGGACATGACGTCTGTGTCTTCATTGTTAGCTACAGGCCTGTTGTCTCTTTCTACATTGAACCTTTTACTTCTTATCAGCACACGCTCAACATTTTTCTTACAAACCTTACATTTATCTCATACTGTCTTTTTTATGATATACTGTATAATGTTGCATTAAGTCTAGGATGTCCTAACCTTAATACTGTAAAAACAACATCTTCTTTGTGGCTTCTTTTCTTTCTAACAAACCTTTGTATTCTAAGATCACACCAACCTGTATTGCCTTTATCCCATATTTTCTGCCCAGCCTTCAAAATTTATCAGTGACTTTATCGATCATTTTTGCTTTTTTCCAGTATCCAAAACAAAGGCACATCTATTGCCACTTGCTAAAAGTTTAATAAAGCCATAGCTATTATAAATTTCAATCAAAAGGTCCATTTCTTCCTCTAGCTGGGTAACTACTTGGCTGCATATGCAACATTGTGACAGCCGTCCAGTGGTTAAAACAGTTGATACTATTGGTGAGCAGCATTAACAGAACATTTTTATTTATGTAAACATATTTTAAAGTAAAGCATTGCATCAAACACGCTGCAGTATATATAGCATACAATGAAACAACTTCAGGGACATCAAATCAACAGATAGAACTGATATACATCCTACATATAATGGTTTGGTTGGAGTCACAGCCTGTTTGGACTTAGTTTGGGTAGTTTGGGTAGTTAACACTGCAGAGGTCTTAACTATTCACTGCTGGCAGCTGCCTTTCCTCAGTGACAGAAGATTATGCTCATGTATTTTCTCGCTCCTCATTCCGGTTCTCCCTCTGTCTCTGCCAGTGACCTCCTCCAGTCCATGTTGAGGGCATAGCTGGAGCTGCGAGGCCTCTCTCTGGGCAGGAAGGTTTTTGGAGTTCTGTACAATACAGATTTCAAGTCGTTGTTCCTCTTCTTCATCAGGGCAAAAGCAGGTGTCATATGACCCGGTTCAAAGCACTGCCAAGAAAACAGAGGTTGACAGTAACAAAGAACATTAAAATCATACTGTGCTTGAGTTGCATTTTGAGGTAATGGAACTTTATTTGAGCATTTTATACCACCTACAATATTAAATTACTCCTTGTGGGTTATCATATTGATAATTTAATGCTATGAAATTGGTCTGTTGGACAGTGTTTTTCAACCTGGGGGTCCCAAGATAAAGTTGAGGGGTCACAAGATGATTAAAATGTTAAGACAGAAAACAATTATGTTTTTTATTTTTCTACCGTTTCTCAAAATTTGCTTTTTCTTTCTAAAATATCGGATACTTTCTCATCTCATGGCCCCCATGAACCCTTCAAATGAAACAATCTGACAAAAAGAATATTCATTTTTTGGTTGAACTGTTCACAACTCATGAAGGTTTGATTTATAAAAAGTAATTTGTCAGTGCTTTGTCTGTGAGCGCCACAGACTCAGTTCCATTCACCTCCATTGTTTAGGAGTAGAAGCAGAGGTGGATATCTCAGAACCAAACAAATAAACCCCAAACAGTCTGCATGGCTTGATAACAGCAGAGATAAGTGAGTAAATATGGGGTTATTTTATTATTATGGTACACTACTTTTACTTGAGTAAAGGATTTGAGTGCCTCTCCTACTTCGGTGAATTAAAGAGTAAAATCTCTGGAAACTGTACATTTCTTTTTGTCAGAAGTATCTCTTCCTCCATCACTCCTTCTTCACAAGAACATACACAGAGAAATATGACACATCTACACACTTACACTGGCCTTAAACCTTGGCACTGGGACTCCTCTCTCATTATGATTTGTATCTGTGGGTACGCTCAGGTCCAGCATGGACCGGCTCATTTCTGACACAGCGGCCTTTGATCCTCTCCTGAGCAGTCCTGAAGTGCTCTGCTGAGGCTGAAACCGCTTCATAATGTCACTCAGAGAGCTGAAGCTGTCAGACTGCGGCACCCTCAGGATTATGGGTTTCTGTGGGGAAAGAAATGCATCTCACTTTTTGTATCAAGGTAAGCTCAAGTGTTTTGACCGCAAAGGCCTACTTACTCTAGAAGATGGTGTGCTCTCCACTTTGGAGCTAGATTCATTTATGCTCCTCTCCTCTTCCAAAATGGGCTCCCTCCTTGAGCGCTCTCTTGTCTTAGTAGAGGAAAGTATGATCATATTGTGTGTTGGCTCTGTTGCTTCATCATCAAGTCTTGTTGTTGTTCTGTCATCTAAATTGGTGCTCTTCTCTATGGAGAGTTGCCTAGAAAGGGCTTTATCTATAATGTGTTCCACCCTGCAGGAGAAATTTTTTATTTTCTTTTCAATTTGATATTTCAATAATAATTTATTCAATGTGTTACCTTTATCTTTTGGGTGTTACCTTTTCCTTCTTCCTGGAGTTGTCGGGTCTGTTGGTGAATGCTGTGTGTTGCTATGAAAATCAAGATCCCAAGGAAAGATTTGTGTAAAAAAAAAAGATTTGTGCAGAAAACAAACACACAGAGAGCCAAAACTCTTGATCAGTAGCAATTGATCAAAACTGGACTGGAGACTCACTTGAAAGTGCTGATTGTTGTTGATTTATCTGGCACATTGTTCGTCACTGGAGAGGTGTTTTCACATGCCCTGTCTCAAACAAAAAGAGATCGGTAAAGTCCTGCAAACAAAATATTAAAACTATGCTGTCCTCGGAAGGGGAAATGATTCAAAGAATGATAAGAAACAGCATGCATGTTTCAATATTTTGGTATAAATTTCAATAAAAGGTCAATTAATGTACGAAAATAACAAAGACATTTGGTTCAAAGACAACTTCAAGGACTCACTTATGGTGTCTAAGATTGTTTAAGTCAAGATGATCCATGTACCTTTTCTTATCCACAAATTGGCTTCCATTGTCAGTAAAACTGTCCATAATGTCCATATCAAACAGCATGTTGTTCTGCAGTGGCATTTCCTTGGCCATGATTTCCTCATGTTGATCAAGTGGATTGTCTGTGAAGCAGAGGTCTCTCTGGACAACCCCCATGGCTTCCCAGTCCAGGAGGGAATCAACAGGTGGGGATGGGGGGTTGGTAATCTCAGGCTCCAAAGGGAGATGTTTTTGAAACCTGAGACCTGAGAGGTCTTTCAGCAGATGAGTCACATCTACATGAGTACCTGCAACCCTCCATGTGTCCAGGACGGGGAGTGAAGCAGCAAAAAGGATCCTGAATTCCCTGTCAAATGAGTCAACAACTGGGCCGCTTAGAACGGTGATCAGCTGCCGGTGCAGGTGGGCGTCTGTCCATGTGAGGCTGCAGAGTACAAAGACAGCTTGTTACATCACTCTCAAGTGTGTGTAATACAAATAAAAGGAATGAGTTTAACGACATAACTGCTCACCTGTAGCTGCCATGAATCACTGTTTCTAGGTCAACTAGAAGGAACTTGTCTTTCATTTCCCCGACCACCATTCTTCCCATCCTCGAACAGAAGGTTTTCCCTTCAAGAACCCGGACCTGCATGTTCTTCCAGATCACAAGCATAAGTTAAAAATCAAGACTGAATTACATTGAAATTTGATGTTTATCAGTGAAGGAATGTTGATGGTTGATGTGTCAAACCGGTCTGAAATATCTTGTTTCATACACAAACTTTGTATGTAAACAAGAGTCTACAGCCATGCTAGCGGCTCTGTGAGGCTGTACTTAGGCACAGTGGTGCTTTGAGCTAAATGCTAATGTCAGCATGCTAACATGCTCACAATGACAATGCTAACATGCTGATGATTAGCAGGTATCATGATTACCATGTTCACCATCTTAGTTTAACATGTACTGTACTAACATTAATTAGCACTAAACACAAAATACAGTTGAGGCTGGTGGAAATGGCATTAGTTTTGCAGGTATTTGGTCATAAACCAAAGTATTGGAGAAATTAAAATTTTGACCTCCAAAAGTTGGATTCACCAAAGTCATTTGGAGACATTGTCCGGGAACCATGAATGTCTGTACCAAACTTTGTGCCAATCCATCTTGTAGAAATATTTCACTGGATTAGCAGGCTTTGACCTATTGGTGGCGCTAGATGAAAAGTCAGGCGATCACCAAAGTCTTTAGGGTTCATCCTCTGGGCACCATGGATGTCTGTACCAAATTATATGGCAATCTATCCAAAAGTTGGTGGACTGACCAACAAACATTTTGCCATCCATAGATCCTCACCGCTAGCATGGATAAGAATTGTGCATCAGATTGTTATAGCTATAGCATACCAATATAAATATCTTAGATCCTCTGATCATTCTGAATAGGCTGTTCCCCAATTATAGTCAGAGAATTTCAATAGAATTTTATTTTCATTTTGTTCTCAGCATCAAGCAGGGTTTTTACCACTTGAAAGAAACACAGACAACACGGAATGCTGTGCAACCAGTTTAGCTATGTGTTGCTAAAAGTACATGTTACATTCCTAACATAAGCATGCCAAAGTAAAAAGACACTTGCAGTTAATCAGATACCTCTCTCAAGTATGAATGCAGCGTGTCAAGTTTTTAATTACAATGATGCACTTTCACTTTCAGATGTGACCAGATGCGACCTATTTCATAATGTGTTAAACTGGTGGTGCTTGATTTTGGTAAAATCAAATCTCTGGCGTATTCATTGCCATGTCAAACAAACAGGAGAGGATGGGTGCTAGGTGTGTGCTGATTTGTAGGAGGTGACTCACTGGATGCCTGAGCCTGTTGAGCGTGAAGTTCTCCTGAATGGATCTTTGGTTCAGGATGATGTAGACAGGGACGCCCCGAGAGGCAGCATTGTGTAAATCGCCAATAATTGCACCATCTGTCAATCTGTCTGTCACAATAGCAATTACCTGCATAATACACAAAAGGCCTGTAATTGACAGGATTATTCAGAAAGTTTTATTTTTATTTGATGATAAGATGAAAATAATCATATTATTTGTCTTGATGCAGCAATGCAACAAGAAGTAATGAGGTACTTTAACATAAGTGAAACTTAACAGTAAAATGTAGCAAGGTAAACGTACTCATTATGAAGAATGGTGTCTTTCAGAGTGTCAACATTAACTGATGCATTAACCTTTAAGCACCATTTTAATGTTGTAGCTGGTGCAGGTTGCTTCATGCCTGACTGCTCTATATACTGTAGAACAGTATAAACTGAAGTAGTGCATTATACTTTTGAGTTTATTATATATTTTTCAAGTAAAATCTTCATTTCCAAAGAAGCAATTAACTAAAGCCACCAGATAAATGTAGTGGAGCATAAAGTACAACATTTCCCTCTGTAATGTGGTGTTGTGAAAGTATAAAGTCTTGAAATACTGGTAAAGTACCAGTCTCTCAAATTTGAATTGATGTACTCCACCTCTACTCATATGAAAAAATGTGTTGTGTTCATCCATTAAGAATAAATCCACATTATATATGCATACTTGGCTGGCCTTTTGCAAGTGCCGTCTGATGATCTCTCTGACAGGAGGTTCTCCCTCAGCAGGAGGACTGGTGTGGACCATAACGCTTGTCTTTGGCACCCAGGGGCTTTTTTCAGGCCAGCCCAGCTCAAGGTTCGGGGCTGGTGTGTCTGAGTAGGAAGGGAAATAGGTGGAACAAACGTCCTCCTTCTCTGAGCTGCCTTCCTCCCCATTCGCCTCTCTTTGCACCTCTAGCGGCTTGAAGCGATAGTCCTGAGCCCAGCTGGTTATCTGGCTGACCTCTTCAGAGGAAAGGAAGCAGCCAGAGCGCTCTGTGCCGATGGAGCTGTAGAAGGCCTCTGGTCCTGCACTTAGGAGTGTCTCCACTGCTTGACGCTCCTTCTCACAATGGAGGAACTCTGGGGAGGACGGATTCACCGGCAGGAACACTGCATCCTCATCAAGGCACTGCACCTGGGAATTCGACATGACCGCAGCCTGGTGTGTCTCTGGTAATAAGTGCTCCTTATCAAAGTTCCCACTACTGACTCCAGCTGTGTGACGGCAAGACTATGCCAGGCCAGCTCATGTCACCCTGTAATCTAGTTAAAAAGATCATTTCATTCATCCCTTCGGCAAAAAGTCACAATGTTTCCATGTTAGCAAGAGCTGCCCAGAACACATACAATGTCTTGATGTTGCTGACAGTTTTGATGATGAGTTTATCTCCGCTCCTTACTGAGATAAAGCCTGTTCACAAGTTCAGTCCTGAGCACATTTTATGTTCGGCAGCAGCTTTGTCCCCCAGCTCATGTTGACATAAGAAAGTAAGCATAATTTAAAAATAAGTAGAAGTGATCAGCTTCTACTTATTGTCAGCTTAAAAAAAAATCAGTTTGAACACACAAAAATCAACACTTGGTGAAACTCACCATCCTGGGCAGCATGTCTCATCTCTCAAGCTCAAGTAGTACTCATAAGCTCTCAGGAGCTGTAGCTCTTCATGTGTTCCCTCCCCTGCATGTCATCTCACTCCTCTTAACCCTTCCGCTCCTTGTTACCGACAGATTCCAGAAATTCTGTGCAGTTCACAGATCGTTTAGCTGCTCAGACACACAGTCACGATCCTGTCGTACCTCTCTCTTAGCTGCTGTATTTAAATTAAATCAAGGTTTCTGATATTATGGTTTCAGTTCATAAACGTCCTAAATGTGTGTCAGGTGTGTGGGGAATAACATTGCCATGTGTAGGCCTACTTTATTTAAGAGGCTGCCATTTACCTCACAGCTTTCTTTTTGGACTGGTCCAGCCTGACAGGTAGGTTTGTGGGCAAGAATAACATGCAATACTGTATCTGAATTCCTATCTAAAGGTGTTTATTTATTTGGAAAATGTGTTTGCGAATCCTGACACCAGTGTCACTAGCCAGTTTGTTATCAGTTATCACATTCCTCTACTATTCTTTGGAAAACAGTGTGAGCATACTTTAACAAAGTAAACAATGAATGTCACCAAACAATGAGTGATTAAATGACAAAGATGGCACACCCTTTCACAACCACAGTGTTCATACTAAGCAAAACAGGTGGTAGCCATTTGGTGAAACTAATAAATGGTTCGTAAGATTTCTTACAAAGTGACAACAATAAGTGTATTGCTTTTTTAATCAGTAAACACAAATATATACAAAACACACAAAAAAAGTTATTTTCACAATCATACATTAAGCACAACAAGTTAAGCCTTCATTGCCTAATATTTCTATGTTAGAATCCTTCATGTAACACATTCATATGAGCTTTGTATCTTACAGCCTGATTAAGATTTAATGACTTTTAGTTTTCTTGATTTGGTCTTGAGTGACAGCAACTTGTCTCACAGACACAGACACAGACACAGTTACCACCATGATTACATAATGTCTCGCATACCATACCATAGCACAGTAGGGTGGATACTGAGTCATAAAGAAAACAGAATTGTATAATTTAAAGACGTATTTCATTCTCAAACATATTATTTCTTCATGTTTGCTTACTGATAACTGGAAAGTGATTGAAGTGAGTGTCAAGCATCGCACTCTTAATAGGAGGTTTTTCATCCTTTCTGTTTTTTGGCTCACTGCCTCTTGCGCAGGTGAACATATAGGACTCCACTGACGAGGAGGAGAGGGACGCACAGCCATGCCAGGATGAAACAGTAGCCAAAGCGTCCTTTGCTCAGATTTCTGGAGTCATCTAAGATCTCCTTTCTGTGGAAGGTGAAGATGAGGCAAGCAGCAAAGTCTGTGCAACCTGTAAGAATAACACATTAAAAAGCTTTAGTTCAAATGATCTTTTCCTTTTCATGGTATGTATCTATTTAGCTACACGTAATGGATTAATGAGAATGCCTACTTAAATATTTCGTAAAAAAAATTACTTTAAAAAGACTGGCATTGATCTACAATTTTTTTTATTGTCAACAAATGCCACAAAAAGACCAAAACCAACAATGAATCCCTAAATTGCTTGTGGCACTCAGTCTCAAGCCTATTGGTTCCTATTGAAGATGTAAATCTTCAAAATTGGGACACAAATATATAGCTTAACTTTTTGTAAGTATGTAATTTTCTAAAACAGCTGGGCACTGTAGGTTTTTAGCAAATGTTACTTAAACAAGAGTAAATTGTGCATTTGTTGGGGACTATTTTCAGCTGCGGATTAATACACATTTGATGCTCTAGTGGGTATTTACAGCAGCAGGATGGTGTATGTGGGATTGACTGAAAATAAATTCAAGTGTCCATGCTTATCATAATGAGGGGACATGTCACCCAGTGCAGCATTGTGGTCCATTGATATGTTTTAAATTGTTTTTGGACATCAATGGAGGGAATAAGCTATATCCGGCTTTAGCTACACATGCAATACTCGTTAGTTGAATACATTTATTGTTGGTTTTGATCTTTTCATGAGATTTGTTGACAATGAGAAAAATATAGAATATAGCCAACATTACCCTTTAAAACCCCAAATGTGGGTTACTTCCTCAATTTATAAAGTATGACTACAGTATATAGGCACGATTCATTAAGAGTAGAAAACAGCAAATAGAAAGAAACCAAGCTGTCTCTTAACAACTAATAAAAGCATAAACTAAATTTAAAAAAAGTGCAGTTAAGTTATCACTGTCATCAGAAACTGTTATCAGGTCTTTATTTCCATTTACAACGCTTTATGTGGCTAATGGAAAAAGCCTTCAAACACCTGCAAAGGCCTGAAAGAGGCCTGTGAAGTAGAAGAGTCCTCCTTTGAACGTGGTGAACAGCTGACCCAGAAAAACCAGGAAGGACATGGAGGAGAAGACCACAGAGAGGATCATGAGGGCCTGGACAGACTGCAGCCAGTCTGGTAGAGCAGGTCAGAGAATGAGTGTAAGACACTGACTCACCAAAACTAAAAGCTTCAGTCAGTTATGAAACATCCAGTCATGCACAAATGCAAAATATATACATGTGTATGCAGGCAAGCACGCAGACAAATACTTTGAAAATGTACCGCTTTCATTGGTGGCAGCACACAACCAGGTCTTTGTGGCGTTATCATGGAAGCAGTTATACCAGAGGTCTCTGATTTCTGAATCAGTCCATACCCACCAGGACTGCAGAAAGAAAGAAAGGAAGGAGGAAAGAAAGATTTTATTTCTCACTTTGGCCGTGTGCCTAAACTAGGCAAACTGATCACAGTCATATAGTTTATAAGTACTGCTGGATGAGGTTTCAAAGATAGTTTCTCAGAATGGCACAAAACCACAGTTAGTATGTTGATGTGTAGCATTTTTGTGTTTGATTTTATTCACATCATACAGGGATTAACAGTGACATCTAATGTAAGATGACAAACAACATAAGTTAAGGCATCAGTTGTATCCCACCTTCTCCAGGGTGGCGATGAGGAGCATGGCCAAGGTGAGCAGATGCAGCATGGTTAGGGATATGAGCAGGAAGACCATGGCTGCTTGGAGATGAAGGTAGAGTCTGGAATCCTGTGTTCAAATAACAAATGTTATTATGATTATAGGATGATGTTTTTACATGAGCAGTAAGCCTGTAAAATCCATTTGTGTTAAGTTTAGTGGTTCCACATAGAACCCAACAGCTCTGCAAGTCAAAGAAACACCATTTGCCACTGCTAAACACTGCCCCCTTCCGACCATGTTAAAATGTTAAAATGGCCAGCAGATTTCTCGTGGCAGCAGTCTGAAAACAGTGGACTGCCTCTTGAGGAAACTCTGAGCACTTTCATCATGCTTCTCAACATCTGCACTGACAATCTCTGCCCATTTATCAAGCCTCAAGCATGCCAGACAGAGGGTATTTCTCCCTGTCTTCAGAGCCTGTCCAGTCTCTGAGGAATACATCAGAACATCACCTCCCTGTAACTGTAAACAAACTTGTAGTCTGAAACCCTATCTACCAACAGTCTGAAATACTGTTGTGTACTACTACTTTTTATGAATATGGGTACAAACTGTATACCTACAGTATAAAGGATGACAATCTGGCATTACACTTGAGGTTCAATAAGAAAAACCTACAAACTTATTCAAACACTTTCCCCAATGATCCACACAAAAGAAAGCTAAAGTCAAATAGCAAAACCTCTGAATAAGAGTGATGAATGACTCATTGATCTTATTCAAATGAGTGGACTTTTTCCGTCAGAACTTTCATGAAGGGGAAGTCACATTTTTAAGTAAGACTTGTTCCTTTTTGGTTTCTGTTCCCCAAGTATAGCTATTAAAATAAGTAAAGACATAATTTGTATTATGGCCTACTTACATTACAAACTAAAAAATAAGAAATATGAATATAGTGTTGTGTGCTGTTTACTACTACATTTATAGGCAACTAAATTAGAAAGGGGCGTAATGCACTAATTAAATTGATTAAATTCATTTTTTCAATCAAAAGTTGAGTCTAAAATATTAAAACTGCATTTGGTACATTTTTCTCTGTTGCCAGAAAGACAGACTGTTGCCTGGTTTCACAAATCACTGAATCCATTTTCAAATACAAGCACTAGATGTAGACACTTACATTCACCTAAATTACCAACCCTCAACTGCAGACTAGACTTTTAGGAGTGGGTATTCTACGCCTTGCACATGTTTGTCTTTCCCACCCAGCTCTGCCCATGGAGGGAAATCACTGTTGCTATTAGACTGTGGACAATTCAGAGAGGCATGTGTTTGATTACATACTACTGGTTTACATAACAGTGTGAGGTACCTGGCACAGACAGGAGGAAAGTAATGACCATAGAAATTGCAAGCATATCACAGTAGAAGAACAGAAAAGCATCTTCATAAACGTCCAAGCAACATCATTAAGGACTCTTTTGTTAGCATTTGATCACAGTTGGGTTTGACCTGTATCTCATTAGGCAATAGTTACATCATACTAAGCTGTATGTTTCAGAAATTAATAGAAAATCCAGACATATAATTTCTGTTTAATCCAACATAACCAAGATGTTTTCAGGAAGTTTTTACCTTTCAGCTTCAGTGCCTTTTAGTCAGTACTCTTTAGTGATCGTCTTTGATTTCTTCCCAGTTGCTGCTATCCTTCCTCTGTGCTCTTAGACGTTTTAGCTCCAAAACTTGGAGAGACGGGTACAAAAGAGGAATGTAGAGTTAGATATAGGAGGAGTTCTCAACACCCATTTCCTCTAAACTTTCCCTGCCCTCCCCCTCAAATCTGTAGTCTGGACCAACTCAACACCAAAAATAACATTCCTCTGGATTTGCATAAACACAGAGCATTTTCTCAAAAGCTGTACAGCAGACATCCAATCTACATTGCAATTTGGAACAAAATATGAAGAGGTGGTGTCTTCCTAAATCCATAATTCAGACTCTACTCAAGGACGAACAGAATCACACAGCTGAAACCATATTTGTCATAACATGTTTTATCTATATTTGTATTATTAAAGCCACACTTTTGTGCCAGTGCTGGACATGTACTCATGGTGTTCATCCAGCTGTGCAGCTTGGCATGAAGACCACCACAGTATTTCCAGAGTGAGGTGATTGAAAGGGAGGAAATAAGCGCTGATTACTGCCCACTTTTCATTGTAAATGTGCAGGAAATCTCAGACCACCCAAGACACAACACGAAGTTTTTAATCCTAAAGTTCATCCTCAGAAAGAAATTCTGTTTTATTAAATGACGCTGGTTATAGTAAAAATAAACTTTATTGTCCCACCAGGGGAGGAAATTTGTCATCTCACTAACAAGACAATATACACAGTAAAAGCAATACAATGTAATACAATAACAACATAAACACATGTCCCAAATCATCAACAGTAAGCAAGCATCAAGAAGTTTATGTGCAAAAGTTGATACTGCACTTACAGATAAGTTTATTTGCACCCTATAACAATTTATGTTGTCATTTGTATAATGAACACATGTTGAAAGCAAGTTACTGGCAGGTGCAGAAATCATTGGTGGAGGAAGTCAGAGGAAGTATTTAGATCCTTTACTTAAGTATAAAAGTAGCAATACCACACTGTAAAATACTCCATTACAAGTAAAAATACAGCATTAAAAATGTTACTTAAGTTAATGTATGTTTTATTAGGATAATGTACTTGGAAGTCAAAAGTAAAAGTACTCAGTGCAGAAAAAATGGCCACTATGAGTGAAAAACTCATAGTCATACTATGGATTATTATGAATGTTGCATAAATGAGTAAGCAGCATTTTATTGTTGTTGTTGATAGAGGTGGTGCAAATACTATATACGTATGTTGGGTAGTTTAATCTATAACAACAATGCATTGTATGTTGTAAACTCATCATAGGTTTTGTATGTAAATTCTTCAGCTTTAAAGTAACTAACTATAACTGTCAAGTAGCCTAAATGGAGGAGCAGATTTGTAGAAATGGAAATAATTGTAAAAGTAGAGACTTGAGTAAAAGTAATTTGTTATATATCACTGCCAGTAATAAAGGTATCCCATCATTTTTACTCATTAGACTAATGAAAATGTCAAAGATAAAATATGAAATGGATTCTTACGTAAAGTTTCTTTTTTACCGGTGAATTTAAACTATTCACACTTTTAGGAGTCCTATAAGACCCCTTCAAGGACCCATGGGCAGCCCGCGATCACAGTGCGCAAGAGCTAAGAGACATAACAGAACCTCGCGCACAGTGATATTTTACTGTACATTCCTTCAGCCTCAGCCCGCACTGTGTTTTCACCCTCTGTCGCTGGTTTTGAGGGAAAGTTTCGGGTATCTGTGTTTATTAAATCCCAACGTTTGTGGGGAGTTCAGTGAGTGCGTTCCTGTTTGTTACGTACCGTTATAACAGTTGGACAACGGAAAGACAGCAACAGGCGACTCGCGTGTTTACGTCTCGGTGTTCTGGAACGCGAGGCTAAGTTCTGTCTCAAAGCCAGAGAGAGCTGAGTTTCGGTGTTCGGAGTCGATGTCGGACTTTTTCGGAAAACGACAAAAATGAAGGCTAAAACGTGAGTGTAAACCACGGTGGAAAGCCGTTTCTCCCCGCAGAACAAATGGATCAACCAGAGGTACCGAACACATGATTCTACTTTTTCTTCGTTTTGTTTAGGCTACTTAACAGCTAGCTAAAACCTAAAGGTTAGCCAAAACCTGAGACCTTCAAAAGCATTAGCACCAGATGTGACATTTGATCAACTTTACCGCTGCAAATAACTTAACATGCAGTGTCTAACGTTTGTTTCCCCTTAAGTAACTTCAAGTTTGAAAATATCATCTTAGTCCACACTGTATCACTGAATAGTAACTTATAATCAGCTTGTTCCAGCTACAAGCTATGATGTTTACACTGAGTGAATTCTCTTATTAGTTTTATTTTTTTATTTTTTATATTGCTGCATCATTCCATCAGATGGAAATGTTGTAGATGTCTTGTGCTTCATTTTCCTACTAAAATTCATCCTGATCGTTTGCATCTTTGGAAACTTTTTGGATCTCTAGAACTTAAAATTAATTTCTTTGGGTTTCAGCAAGTGTGGTTGCAGAACATGCGAGTTTAATGACTTAACACAAAAGATAGCCACAGCCAAGGGTTATCTCACTCTAGTTCAGAGTTGGGGAGCATTCATTGATCAAAATTATTTTGACAAGCATCTGGCCATTTTGAGATGTAATGTGAGCTTCACCACTCCCAGGAAAAACCACAAGGTTGATGATCACCTTATCTTACCTTAAAACATTGTTTATGTATTGCAATTGTAATCAGTTTCTTTTACGGTAAGTTGCAGGGCGAGATTAAAAAAAATACACCTATCCACTTAGGTAAAGTTACATAATATTCACACTAGAGACTGATTGGAAAGTTGTCATTCAATTTCTCCTTCAACAATGCAACAGGTCAGAGACAACAAGCTCTTTCTAAGTATGAAATAAGGTGGTTTGTCAGTGACCATGTCCACATGTCACCCATACCATCTCCAGGAGGAGCTGGAGCAGATTGCCACATGGTTTAGTGAGGAGGGACTTGCTCCTGACTCCCCTAAGGAGGCTCAGCTGTGTTTGCTATGGCGTGCACTCCAGCGCACAAGAAGCTGTCTGAGCACTGTGACATGGGACCTGGACACCCTGCGCTCACAACACTTAGCAGAGATGGCGGAGGTCAGTTATCATTGCAGAATTACCAGTGACATCAGAAATTGTCAAGAAGAGCAAGAATAAGTGATGGTCTGTGTAGTGACTAAGACACTGGCTTTCTGTCTGTCTTTTAGGTACGCAAGTCCTTGGAGCAGATCCGAATCTTTACACAGCACAAAGATGTTTTGGCTCAGGAGATACAAGACGAAAACGATCAGCTCAAGGACCAGCTGCGACGCCTAATATCCCTTCAGGGTTGGACATTTTTACCTGCACACCACCCACAAATAAATAAGAATAGTCCAACAGCAAGAGCAGCAGTGACGAAATTCAAACTTCTGAATCTTTATCTGCACTATGAGAAAGTCTTTTTGTCTTTTAAAATTGTTTTATGATGTCTTCCAATAGATTAATAGTCTAATACACTGTAGGCTTTCTACTTATCTATTTTTACATTATCATTCACAAGTTTTCAGCTCACTTGAACTGACTGCTTTCTTGGGACAACACCTCAGACACCCTTAGTCCACAGATTTTCAGATTTTAAAGCATTGTAAATCCTAGTCTTTCACCATTCTCTGTTGTGATAGATGCCCAGATAAGCGAGGTGGCTAAAATGCTGTACCAGCAGGGTCTCACAGAGTTGATTCACAGCAGCCCCAGTGAGCAGGTGGCCTACCTCCTGGTGGAGAGGGCCTCCTTACTTGAGACGAGTGAGGTTCCTGACAACCTGACGGGTGATGGAAACACAGGCAGCCTGCTGGGGGCTGAAGCCCAAGCACTGAACACCAGTGCACACCAGGTTAGAGGAATCCTTGCGTCAGTCCTTCAGTTTCTGCCATGTTCACCTTTATTTGATCATTAACAGTTGAGAGAGATGGGAAAGTTGGTGTTAAAGTGAGAGACATGGGTTATTGTTCATCATTTAAGTTTTACTTTTAGCTTTGATACTTCGAGAACCTAAAAGATGCAAAGCTCTCAGCACTGTTAGGAATGTACAAAAGCATGTCATTTCCATTATATGAGAAAATAAACACCAGAGTTTGTGATAGACACAATGCCTTCTTCCCCCTTTAAGTTGTCCCTTTTGAAGCATGTGATCCCTCGTGTATGATATTTGTTGTATAATTCTACTATAATTAAGTCGGATTCATATGGACAAATTCCGAAACATTTAAGATTTATTTCTATTGTTAGAAGGGCATGCCTTATACATTTCTCTGTGCTCAAACGACTTACTCTGATTCTTGATCATATGTTATTCCACAGTCCTGCCACAAGGGGGCACCATGTCATGGCCAGAGCCCATGGAAGAGACTCTTTGGACTCCACAAAGCTTCACAGAGCAAACATACTTTTGTTCCTGTATGTCCTTTTTATCTACAGTAATGTGACTGTGTCTCATACTAACAAAGACTAAAAAAACTGCTCTCAGGTCAGTTTGAAAATCAGAGACAATCAGCCACACTGACTTGACTTTTGTGTATCGCAAGGTGCACGTTTGAATGTGAGGATCTTTTTGCATGTTTTCTGTTCAAAACTCCTGTTCAGCAGATTGTTCAGGAACACATTAACAACCTCTTTTTTTTGTTCCAGTGTTATTAAGTTTTGTTACCAGCACAAGCTAGGGAATTTTGCATGGCTGAAGAAATTCAAGATACTACACCACTGATACGTCTCGATCCAGTGCACTTCTCAAGGTCTCTTGTCTGTTCTTGCATGCATTTATGAACGTTCTTGTTTGTATTCACCGGTTCTCTTCACGGCAATCAGTTTAATCTTGGTCATTTGGTCAGTCTCTCTTTCCCTCTCTCTTTAGGCTGAGGCCAGGCATTTGGCTGGCCAGGCAAGCAGTGTGGAGAGGGAATGTTCCCGGCTGGAGCGGGACCTGGAGGAGGGCTCCCGCCGGCTGGCCATGGCCCACAATGAGATCCGGCGTTTGACTGATGAGTTGGAGTCTGCTCATTTGACCCAAAGAGCTTATGGTGAGAGATATTAATCTTCTACTTACAAGCAGACTGTGTCATTCGCAAAGAGATTTCTCACGGTGATAATACAGTAGCCTGCTGTCACCACTATCTCAGTGCTTTCACTATTTTCATTTATCATTAAATTAACGTGGCTACCACTACTAGAAAACAAAACATCACAAACTTTCAGCAGAATCCTTAATAAATGTTGTAAATTACTAGCGTTTAGAAGTTATTTTCTCATCATACAATATCCAAACAGACTCTGAACTAAAACTGAAGTTTCCACTTACTTCCACTGCTCTAAATTGAAGAGGAGACTCTGCCAGCAACTTTGTGAAGAATACTGTGAAAACATTGGAGTTTATTCCAACGTCTGTTTTGTTTTTTTTTAGAGCCCGAGCTGCAGGCAGCACAGCAGGAGGTAGAGCAACTCAGACAGGAAGTAGAAAAACTGAAGCAATATGGTGAGAATATATTTTCTCATGTGTATTCTTTGTGTTTTCAAATAATTACCATAAGTTAGTGAGTGTATATTGAGTGTGAAAGGGAGAAAAGATCTGTGTTACAATCCCCACACTGCTCTGATCCATCTTTTTTGTATACCTGCTTGTCCTGTTCAAGGGCTGGAGATTATTCCAGCATGCACTGGGTGAGAGGCAAGAAACACCCTGGACAGGTCACCAGTCTATTACACACATAAACAATGTTTGCATGTCACCTGCAGGTCTTTAGACTATGGGAGGAAACCCACACGAACATGTGGTGAACGTGCACACAGAAAAACCCTCCTGGGTGGGTGAGGTTCAAACCAAAAGCACAAAAGCAATGGAGAAGCTACGGTGTCACTCACTGAGCCATTCCGCTGCCCTAGATTTGATCCTCTCATATTTACTCATATTTACATTTTTTGTTGAATCCTTTAAAAAACAACCTAAAAGGGTCTAAAATGAAAGAAAACCTTTTGTATTTTCAGTATGCGTCATGTTAGAAAACTCAGAACCGACCAGCATTTCATGGACCAGAATGTCTTTCATCATGTATTATTTATAATCTGATGAGTGCATTAGCTGACTTTATTTCAAAAGAAATGGTGGAACTGCGAAAGGCCAAAGAGCTGAACGATCGTCTGGACCTTGAGATCAGAGCCTTGAGGAGCAGGGTGCGCTCCCTGGATGCTGAGAAAAGCTCTCTGCAGCAGACGGTAAGATACCTGCTAGTGGAATTAGGCATTTTAACAGTAAACACTCATTGTGGAACCAGAACGTTATGGTGAGACAACACCCCAGTCAAGAATTTATATTTAAAAACAAAATTTGCAGCAAAGACTTTCAGAGTTTCATTAACAGAATAAGCTTTAATTTTTACCACGGCTAGGAACCACACACTTAACTCTCATTGAAGCTTTGAGTCGGTAAGCCATTGTAAATTATAAATGATATGAGGGGTGGAACAAACTTTTCCACATTTGGACAGTCTATCTTATTTCAGACTGTGGGCCCATATTAAAAGTGGAGGTAAACCAACACTTTTTATGTAAGATCGGCATGTTATAAAGCACATTTACAATTAAGCAATTTAAGCCCTTTTCTACAATATAATGTTCACAAGTCTAATTCTCAATAGTCATACAAACTTAAGTTAAACAACATTTGTCCTGTACGCCTGTGGCAATAATCTAGCTTACTGTCCGTAATAACAAAGCAATGGACTGATGGTGTTTATAGAGTATTAATTCTGTTTTAGCTGAGACTGATGTTTATTCATTGAGACAATAATCAGCTGATTCATCAGTACTGAAAAAAAGTTGCAGCCCTTCCATACTTCATATGTGTTTGTCTTAGGTGGTGTCTCTGCAGGTGAAGATGGAGCGGCTGGAGTCCGCCGTGCAGGAGCAGCAGCAGGCTGAGCAGCAGCTCTTTGCTGTGCAGGTTCAGGCCAACCAGGCCACAGAGCTGGCTGAAGTAAGCCTCACTTCTTAAACTCCTGAACTGTGAACAAATATTGCTGCTCTGTCATTCTATATAATCTATATATAGTCTGTTCAAAGTCAAGTACTGATTGAAATCGCACTTAAAAAGTCTTTGCAAACTAATGTCATTTGTCACACGGAGGTCGGAGGTGGTTTGGGGGCGATTTGGTCCAACAGCTCTTTTTGCCAGCGTTGCATTCAATGGCTTTTGTTCTTGGTGCCGTATTGCATTCAGAACTTTGTACTCAAAACAACATTCCTCTATATATAATTACCAAATCTTGTGATGCAGTGAAATGCACAAAATGGCTTGCAATCACATAAAAAAGTGACAGTAAGTGGTCGTCTTTAAAATCTAATCTAGTCTTATCTAGCTATAACCTGCTGTCATAAGCAGAGATGCCAGTCTAATGTAGGAGACAGTACACATTGGAGACTGGTTGGAAAGATTGAGCATTTCTACAAAATCACCAATAGAAACTTCTTGATCTTGTTATCTTTCTAAAAGACACACCCAGATGCTTGTGCATGTATGTGTTGAAAAAGTACCTTCTTGTTTCTCTTTTTTTGTTTTAGTCTCAAACAGCAGAGCTGGCACAGAGCAACCACACCTGCAGAACCTTACAGGAGGAACTCACTGCTCTGACAAGATGCCTTTTGGAAAAGGAGGAAACTGTGAGTACATTAAAATTGGAACAGTTAGTAAACTAATGCAGGTTATCATGGATAGTTTGACTGTCAAAACTCTTAACAATGATGCCCTGACTGCTTCATTTCATCTCTCTCTGAAACAAATAAACTGATAAAGTTTGACAAAACTACCATCAAGTTTCTTGTGATTATGAAGCATCTTCCAAGTGTGTGATTATGAAGCATCTTCCAAGTGTTATCCAAGTGAATTCAACACCTTGCAGCAACCTAATTATCTCCTTTATTTATGTCACTGACACATTTTTTTTATTTGCACAGTTTAAGTTGCCAGTGCACCATGCTGTATATCTGTTTAAACCATCAGTAATTTGTCTGAAATGTCAGTGGTTCAGTGCAAATAAATGCACTATCCTGCACTTTAAATGATGCAGAGGTATTTGTTATCTACTGTGTATTAAAAATGTGTGTGTTACAATCTTAAAAAAAACGCGAAATTATTTCAGTTTGAGTGCAGTCAAGTTTAAAGATATGGATTATTTGCACATAAATCACCTATTGGAAGCTTTGGTGCCTGTATTATTATCCAATGTTAAAACTCCCATCAGTCAAACCACTAAAGTGAATGTGGACCCTGTGCTGAGACAGACATTTGGTAACTACTGTAGGGTTATTACTCTTACACAGCAGTACCAAATACCTGGGTCTTAATACGCATG
>LKNJ01003374.1:0-45541 GCA_002120245.1 Maccullochella peelii
AATATATTTACTGAGAAAAATGTTGATGTGTTCAATACTTATTTTACCCGCTGTATATTTATTATTGTTGACATCCTTCTGGCATCCGACTGGGCTTGACTGGCTACGTGGCAAACAGTTATGTAATGTCGTGCCTAAAGAGGATACACTTAAGTATCATCTGCCAGAAGAAGGAGATGTTTTTAAGCGGCTTCCCTTGTCTCTTCCATGGCTGGGACTGCAGGCAACTTGGCAGAAATGAGCACTAACTTCTGGATGGCAGAGAAGGACTGACTGTGATGGGACTTGTTTGTGTCCCTTCAGTCAGCATAACTGGTGATGCATATGGTCCTTGTCCCGTGCTTTAACACATTGAGGACGCTCTCAGCGCTCAGCAGCATACATGCTGTGCTCGCCGACACACAAACACAGACGAACACACCAGCCGACAGAAGCAGCGCAGGGCAGCATCCTTCTGGCCGAGTGCTGCTGTCTCCAGCTGGCAGCTGGCAAATGCCTCGACTTTTGCCAGTGATAACCCTGGACCTGAGCCACACTGCCTCTCCTCTCTGTCCTGCCCCCTTCTCCGGTTTCCTCTCTTCCTCACCTTGTTTCATCTCTCCCTTCCTCCCTCCTCTCACTTTTCCCGTCTGACTCAGGTCCTCGTCGCCATCCCCTCCCCTCCCCTCCTCTTCCCATCTCTCTTCTCTCCTGCTCTGTCCTGTCGCCTTCCTCTTCCGTACACTCGGATGAGCTCGCTTCCCTTCAGGTTTCAAGTGGCCTCTCTCAGCATGGCTGGGTAGCCGAGGGAAGGGAACATGGTGGGTTGTGTTAATGGAGGCTCGGGGCGCGCTCCACAGCAACCGTCTGCTGCCAGACACACCCACTTGTTGCCCCTACCCACGCACATACACACACACACACAACATACACACCCATCAACACACAAGCATCCCCTCGGGGAGCTGTGTGTCTTTAACCAGGATCTGAACATATGCCCACTAACAGGCTGTCTGCCCTAGCCTAAGTTGGACTAATTATGACTAAGCTGTGAGTTAAATGCCACTCGGTCAATAAATACATATGTAACAACATGCCAAGCGGGCTGGGAGCCGATGGGGATAGAGGAGGGGCTGAGTGGGGGTGTATGAAAGGGATGTTGTTTGGAGTATAGTGGATAGAAACAATGGAAAAAACACTGAAAGCTTTTAACTGTCTTTACAGTAAGGGTGCTTCTTTCACATCTAACCTGTTTGGTTTAGGCAGTTCTTGAAGTGGAAAAAATAATTGCCTGTACTCCCCTTATTCACATGTTGGCGTGTGTTTCGGCTGGTATCAGCATCATTAAGTACATTCTGAATTTCTACAGTGAATACACTATACTAGGAGATATTGCTGATGTTCACATTATAAATGTATTTAACCAAGGGGACAATCATTTCAAGAGTAAAAAATAATTGACTATGTATACTAGCTTTAATGTGTGGTGTAATTAAGTCATCAGGCCGGGATGCCCTTAGTTCCTTGTATTCCCGGTGAAATCCCTTAATGTAACGTTACTTGGACTAGCCGCAGACAGAGAAAAGCAGGCAGGGAACGGGAACAGGTGAGCGTCACGTAGTGCCCCCTGGGTAATGCAGTTTATTTAGGGCCATAGTTAATCGCCCAGATGGGATTTTTCCATTGGATTTTGGAGTATTGCAGAAAATAAGCTCTGTGGCAAACAAGTTTGTTACTTATACGTTTTGTTCAGCAAGATAATCTTCACAAATGAACACCATTTTTATGATTTTGAAGCGTAGATGCAATTGCCAGAGGTAAAAAGCTAATGTTAAATAAAATAATTAAATAAACCAACTACACCACGGTCAGATGACTTCAGTGTCACCACCACTAAGCGTCCAACTTGGAATTAGATTTTGCGCGCTTACCTCTTCTACAAAAGCCTTTGGGAAAGTCTGAGTTAGAACAGTTTGCAGAGTGCGAGTATAAACCCAACGAGGCTGTAAAGGCGGACGAGTGAGTAGATGAGTTTCTGTGTTCGGCGTGATGACGTTTAATGTCCCCGACAACCTCTGTAGTCTCAGTTAGCCACTTGTTAGCAACCGCCTTTTTTAAGACACGTAAAAGCTTCAAAATTCACCAGTGGAGTATTTACTGACGTATTTTATGTGGTAGAACAAAACGTGAAAATCTCTTAAGCTTGTGTTAACCACAGACCTTATTTCAGGCTCAAACTCTGCTTTGGGTTTTGGACTTGGGCTTTATTTAACTGGAATTTTTCACTTTTTTCTGACATCTTGTAGACCAAGTGATTCATTGAGAAAAATAATCCGCAGATTAATCGTTAATAAAAAAAAATCGTTAGTTGCAGCCCTAAAATGTAGCCTAAAATCTCTTACACAATGATTTATCTTTTAATAATTACATCCTTTTCCTCGTCCATGAGAATCCATGGCAACCTATTTTTGACAAGAATGACAGAATACAGAATATTCACTTTCCATGTTTTCCTGTTTTCATCCATGTGGTGAAGTTTTTGTTTGTGCTGACCCTATCATGAAGCTGATAGGAAAAGCATTTGCACTCCTGACCACCCCTGCAGTAGGTGAATAATTGGATCTTGAATGCTTTTTGGATGTATTTACACTTGGATATGCTTTTACTTTTACAATGTGATCCTTCACTGTGCATATCATTAAACCTCTGAGTTTGAGTTAGAGATGAGATTCATCTGGACCTCTGAAGCTCCCAGGAAACTTTGGAACTCATGTTGTGATTCAGTGATGCTGTCTCTGAAGTCAGAGCATGTGTATTTTTGGGTAAACTGTGTGTGTAAATGGAGCTGGCCAGGAGCGCTGGTGCCTAATTAATTTTAGTCCCAGAAACTGTCCAGGTCTCCCTGTTTTTTTGATGATCCCTACAGTATGATCACTTAATGAGCATTCTCCCTGTAAGTGGGTGGCTGCTTGGCAAAAATAAAGCTGCTGACCAAGAAAAGGGAAACTTGTGGATTTCAGTCCTGTGGGTGTTGAGTGTTCTGTGTGGCTTGAGACACATTTGGTTTTCATTAGGAATGCTCCTTGCGCCTTTTATTTATCTGAAACCGATCACTGCTGTTCAAGACTACAGGACTCAACATATTTCAACATATATATTGCCAGAATCTGCTTCACCTGTTCACTTCTTCAACTTTCCTCTGGACTTTGCCAGGGGACTTGAGGCCTAGTTGGATGAGACTCCTTATGTATATATATATTTTTTAATTCTATCTTAGGACTTCAAAAGGCTCATTTCCTTTCTTTAGTGTACATGTTCTTTAAAGTTCAGTCACTGAGACTTGTATGAAAGTGTGTGGGTGTAGGTGTGCATTGCTTCTCATTGCAGACCAGAGTTAAATCAGTTTGTGATGGCCTACACCGAGCCCCATGGCTTCAGATGATTATCAGTATTCCTCTAATTTCAACATTTGACTTCCTGGATTGAGGTCATACATCCTGTTAAAATGCATCTCAGCTTAAAGCATCTTGCACACTGAGCCAATTCCAGAAAACCCCCTAAACTTCAACATTTTTTAAGTTGGCAGTGGTTGGTTGTTATTTTTAGACTTAATGTTCCCACTGTCACCTCCATGTAGAACCAACGTTCTTCATTGAAGTTGGACAATTTCCAGACTAGTTTACAGATGTGGAAGACCCACCAGTTTTATTTGTTTCATGAATCTTCAATTTATTTGCTCTGCAAAGTTTGGATATGATAAAAAATAAGCTTCCCTCTTCTCCCATGTGGGTGCTCCACTTTGCAGGGAAACATTGCATTAGTAAGTCCAGCTTATCCCCAGACTCACACCATGCCAATAAGAGCTGGGCGATCATGGATAAAGATTCACCCAAGTTTAAAATTCCCTCGTGGCAGATTCAAAATCTGTTTCATGTCTTTGTTGGCACAGGGTTTCAGCTTGATCAATCACCTCTATAATTTGTGCCCTGTTTGAGACAGTCTTTAAGTAGCCAAAGTCTTGCCACACCACCAACGTCTTGTTACCTTGTTTATCTAGAACAGCTCTTTAGTTGTTGTGACTACTGAGCAGAAACCTAAAAGGTTTCCTCAGAGGGAGCGCTTTTCTGTGCTTTTCTCTATCTGACTTTTGATGCCAAAACAATAGCATGTGGTATGTTTTGCAGCTCTACTGGGCAGTGCCTGTTTTTGGGAAATGGGCTGTCCATTACTAAAAGACTGCCATATTAGTTAGAAATAGCTTTGTTTCTGTGCTGGGATTGGGTTATTGGTACCTGGTCAAGCAGTGCAACTTATCAACAGTGTATTAAATTAAGTTAATTTAAGGAAATTTATATCATGTTTATATCATCAATATTGCCCAGCCCTACTGCCAATCAAACATGTTCCTGCAATAATGTTCATCAGTGACTGCTAATAAAGACAAATGCTTTGGACAAACTGATACATCATGTAGTGTTCTTGGTGTAGAAAAAGAAAAAGTTTAAAGCTGGAGTGCAGAACTTTTGTCTCCTCCTTCTGGCAGTGAGAGTAATTACACAAACACTGTGGATGCGTGCTCATGACGTATGCTTAAATTAGAATTTGAGCAAAAATCACCATATTCAAAGATATTACTTTTGTATGGGCTTTATTTCAAATGGAAGTGGAATCAGGTAAAATGTTGTTGCAGCATGATTTCAAATATCTGGTTTTCTTGGTATCCTTGGTGCATGTATGGCTACAGTATAATATCCTGTGGACGGTTACTGCTCTGTGAACAGGGGAAGCCTTCACTCCCACTGAGCTTAATGAAAAGTAGCACCCGTGTTGCCCAGGGCAAATGGCACACTTCATAAAAGTCACCAACCTTTAGATGTCAATCAAGCTGGTATTTGGGCCAAGGAGCGGTGACTAGCGGCTGCTGTCAGGCCCCTGAGCTCCCAGCAGCCTCCATTTTGGCTCGTTGAACTAGTTGGTCGGGGTTGCTTGGCCGGATGAACTGATGGAAAAGATTGTCACCAAGAGATGCTTCATGGGCAGTTTTAGACTGGGGCAGATCCCTGTCAATTATATATGAGCAGTTCACAGTGTTGGTGTTTTACTGAGGTCAGTGTGTTTCTATTTCAGACCAGTTAACCCAGAAACACACCTGATTATTAATGCTGTCCTTACAGCAGACATTAACAGCTTTACCTGTCACTGTTGTCTTCCAGTTGTTTCAAGTGTTCTGAGAGGGATATTTCCATTTTATATGCTTGTAAAGGTGTTGGATCATAGATAAAATTAGATACAAGACTACACTGTGCGTACGTGCTGTTGACTTTGAAAATCACACCCTATGTAGCTTTAATAAGCTTGGAAGTTTTTTTTATAGCCCAGAAACTGTAAACACAACAGCTGATTTTGCCTCAGGCTTTCAGTTAGTAGCTGCATGTGTTGTGCTTTTCGATTTGTCTGCACCATCACTCAGTGTCCTGGGGTTGTCACTTAATTCTGTGCGGGGGTGGACGGGGTTGCTTATCTAGTATTGCCTTTATGTGTAACTTCAATTGTAAAAGGAGCAGGGAGCTAGCAGAGAAGAATGTTTTGGTCCACTGGTGTAGTTCAGCATGGATAACTTAGACGCTATCTCTGTAGTTGTTTGTCTTGGCTCACATAAAGACAGCTGATCTGTTTTAAACGGAACTTCCTCCCTTCTAACTCTCTCCCAGCTCCTCCTCAGATCTGTGAGGATACTAAAATAGATTGTGGTAGGTAGAGACAAGTGTGTGTATGGTATACTGATCACGATAAAGTATTTGACTTGGAGGAGCCCTTGCAGCACAGCAATTCGGTGTCCTTTAGCTGACTCATCTTAAAGCTGACCAGCTAGTAATTGCTGTAGCCTTTCTGCTGCAGTCAGGGTACACAGAATGGGCCCATTATCATTGCCCAGTTGTAACTGACGACTGTGACAGTGTGGAGTTTACATTGGGGAACATTAAAGTTTCTATTTTAGTTTAATTCCTTTGATTAGCACTGGAGCATGAGTCAAAGCAAAGTGATATTTCACTTTTAGTGCACGTATTTCTGTTAAGGTGAGTACTTATTCAACCATTAAAACAGGGGCACATGCACACAGTATCACTGTGAAAGTGTGATTGTCAAAATCACATTCAGCAGAAGTGAATCAAAAGTAAGTCTACAGCCATGCTAGTGGCCCTGTGAGTCTCTACTAGCTAAATGCTAATGTCAGTATGCTAACATACTCTAAATGACAACATGCTGATGTTAAGGAGATAATGTTTACTATGTTCAACTTATAAGTTTAACATGTTAGCAAGCTAATATGTGGGTGGCTATGTCTCAGGAGGTAGAGCGGGTTGTCCGTTTATCCCAGGTTTGGCGGTTCTGTCCCTGGCTCCTTGTCCTTGGCCAAGACACTGAACCCTAAGTTGTTCCAGATGGAGGCCAAGACCTTGCATGGCAGCTCCGTCGCCATCGGTGTGTGAATGGGTGAATGAGATAAATCTGTAAAGTGCTTTGGGAACCATTAAGGTTGAAAAGTGCTATATAAGTGAAGTCCATATTTACACTAAACACAAAGTACAGCTGTGGCTGATGGGATTGTCATTAGTTTTGCTAGCGTTTGGTCATAAACCAAAGTATTGGACAAATGAAAATGTTGGCCTGACGATGGCGCTATATGAAAAGTTAAAGCATCACCAAAGTCATTAGAATTCATCTAGAGGGAAAAGTGAAACTAATTTATTGGCAATCCATCCAATAGATATTTCACAAATGTGAACCTCGTGGTGGCTGTAGAGGAAGTCCCTGGCACTATGGAGATCTGTACCAAATATTATTGTATCAAATAATTATAACATTTTATTAGTATCTATATTTGTGTTTCCCAGAGATTCCCAGAGATTCTTCTCGTCACCCATAGATATGACTGCCCCTGGCCTGGCCTGGCATGGCTTGATAAATCAACTACACCATTCATGCTAGCCTGCATTTGCGCTCCATATAATGGAGAGGCTGATGTTGAATTAGAAACTCCTTGATTAGAGCTGCTTTGTTGAGTTTTATTCCTGGTGGCATCCAGTGTTGGTGTCAAGACTGGCCTTATTAGCCTCACAGTTCAAACAGTACTTTGTAATAAAAAATCAAAGCACATGATAACAGCTTGAATGTTGAAATTAGGCTGCTAAATGATAAAACACACAATGCCAGCATAATGAGCACAAATTTGACTGTGGGAAATATTTTTCAGCTCTTGTGTCCTTTTCCCTGTGCAGTTGGCTTTAAATTGTAATGTAATGTACGCAGCAATCTGAATAACTTTTATTTTTTTATAAGTAACAATAGTTATCAGTAAAAGTGTTTCAGTGTCTGCAAATCATGTCTGATGTTGATAGTCATAGTCAGCTTCACAAATGGGGAATACATTTTCTCAAGTGTAAAAACAATCCCACTTGTTATTGAAGATCACTGTGAACTTCAGCCAGTAGATCACTTGTGATCACTTGATGGTCAAGTGTGTGATTGCATAGTTTGTGTCATTGTTGTAAATTGCAGATGTGGAATTTGGTCCATCTCACTCTGTGGACACAATCTGATGTGGGCACACGTATCATTTTTGTCGTGAGAAGTTTGAATCATCCTCTGCCATCTTAATGCTGGGGTTTCAACACCTGACAGCTGAAATGATGAAGCCATTCAGGTGAAAGGCAAAACACCCTCAGCTAGCTATCCATTAACCAGTCCAGTGGAGTGATGTGAACCTTTTTATTATTGGGAAGTGGGGAAAAATACTTGTTGTGCGCCTACCAATCAAACTGAATTTTCTGAAGATACTATAGACCCAAATTCATTTGCCCAGCCATCCAAATTAGATTAGTGGTGTTTCTTGATATCCCTCTTTTGATTGATGTATTCTGGTTGTAGGGTCATAAGGTGGAACATGTTTGCTGCTAACTTGAAGTTGGGTCAAAGAGGAGACTTGTACATTTTCTGTCCCGGGATATTTATGTTTTCTTAAAAATAAAAATATATAAAACAATTATATCACATTCATTTATTTTTGCTCTGATGTTGATACAGTAATGTATTAACAGTGAACCATTATAAACGATGGGATTTTTCGAGCTCTACAGTGTGAAAATGTCTTTCTGTGTAAAAGTTAAAAGCCATTTTAGACCACATCACGTGCTGATAGTCATGTGACAATCTGCGAGGACCCTGAGAAGACCCCAGATGACCCCCAGATACTGCAGCAATGTTAATACATCACTCCTAAGTATCTGATGACTTCACCTTCATCTCAGTGTGTCGCACATAAAAAGTGTTTTTTAATTTAAGATTTTTGAAAAATTCTTTATTGTATCTGAAAAGTGTGATTAAATTTTAGACGTCAAGGTCATCACTTGACATAGGTGGCCAGGTAGTTGCCTGTTGGTGTATAGTGTGTTTGACTGAAAAACTGTCATTCAGTACAACAAAAAATTATACCACAATCTCCTCCGTTATGCTGTATGACAAAAGCCATGTTATGAATGTGAAATGAATGTTCAGGCAAATAAAGCATTTTCACTTTTGTAACAAAGACTTTTAATTAATTCATTAAAAGTACATTTTGTAATTTTAAAGCACTTTGTATTCCTAGATACTATTCTCTAATAGACAGTGGGGAAGTATTCAGATCCTTTACTTAAGTAAAAGTACTAATACCACACTGTGAAAATACTCCACTACAAGTAAAAGTACTGCATTCAAAATGTAAAAAGTAAAGTATTTGTGCCAACTGTCTAACTTTGTATATCTTATTTGTTTTGATTATTGAAAGTATGCATTAAATTCATTATTTTGAATTCATCATTGTTATACTGAAGGACATTTTAGTGGGGTAAACTTCACTGAAACTGCATTATTCTTGAAGACCACCAATAAAAATGTGCACTCCAAAGAATCTAAATAAGCTTTTAAATTAAATATTTATTATTACTATAAATAAACTACTACTATTATTATAATATATTTTTTTTACATTTTCAAAACCTCTCAAAAAAGTTTATTTTTTTGTGAGGTGAAATCATTTTCTTTTTCCTGGTATGTCCTGTAGATTATTGGCCTCATTAGCACATTGTTCACAGCTGCATGGGGCTTGCAGTTGGACATATGGACAGACAGATGTACGCAGTAACGCAGTCCTTGATGGGTAGAGAAAGCTTTACTTCAATCAGTGAGAAGGGAGGGGCTGTGAAGGACACAGTTCAGGTGCATGAGGAATTTAAATTAAGCTTCTAGCTGGTCTTAAGGCCTAACTCGTGCATTACCCCGGGCTTTAGATATGGCCAGTTTAACACGTTGAAGTGGAGACGTCTGGTGTGGCTGCATCTCAGTGTTCCATAAAAATAGCTATGGATGATGTAGAGTTTGGGTGGAGAGTTTAGTCTGCTCCGACATTTCTCATTTCTGTCAACTCTCCGGTTCTTACTGTTCAGCCTCCAACAATCCTGAGATGTTGCAGCCATGGAGCCATTGTGTGGCAGCTCTGGGGTCTCTCATGAGGCTTGTCATATCCTTCAGCCTTGTAACTTTACTATTATGACATTGCAATAAACCTTTGAAGTGATACTGACATTGTTTATAGACAATGGTAATGCATTCTGCCTCCAGTTTGTGTCTGCAGTCAAATTCAACCAAAGTGCTCAAAGGAAAGCTTTCCCTTGAGTTGACAGTGTATTCCTGATCTGCTTAAAGATCCCAGTGTCCACAGTACAGTGTTTCTTCACTGCTCACCCACTGCCAGTTTACAGACATGGACACATGTACATTGGTGCTGTCAGGCAGAGGAAGCAGTTAGATGGATGAGTGGATAAAGTATATTCAGTTCACCAGACAGAGCAGTGTGGCTTACTTGCAGTTAGCAGTGTAAAGAAGTTAATACTGTGTGTAGTCTGTTTCTTTTAAAATAAGTCTTATTTCAGTGCAGGTTTTGAATAGAGCATTTCTGAAACATACAATTGATACCATTTTCATTTGGAGGGTTTTTTATGCAGCAGCGTAGTCTTGTTAAATGCTTCCTGCTAACATACATCTTGGGTGCTGTCCTGTTCTGTATACTTTCTCTGAATACTGCACTCCACTCTACTGTCCCTCCCTCCCCTCCCCTCTCCTCCCGCCATCCTGAGCTGGCTGGCTTCCTCCCCTGTCTCATTTTACCGCCCGGCCTACTGATGCAGCACAGTCAGCTTCCTCCACACCGACTTCTCCAGACCCATTAAACATTCATTGGATAGGGGCATAAGATACCTCGCCATAGCCTCAGCTGTGCTACACTAAATTCAGCCCAAGATCTGAGCTTCACCCCCTAACCCTGATTCCGCAAACCAAGAGGCAAATTCTATAGGCATGGCTGCATATGAGAGACGCAGTAGAAAATGCATGCAATAGACAAACTGATTGATTGTGTTGATGTCTGGCAGTATATGACACATGATCCCCTCGCTGCTGTGTGGCAGCAGTGTTGGAGTACGTGCACTGATACAACTTACAGCAGATACCACAGACAAATGACTGTTGTGGTTAGCCGTAATTAGGCCCAAAATATTAAGATGTTTCCTTTCCATTTATCTGTACTTGCAGAGAGGGTATATATATGTGTGTATATATATACACAAGTGTACTTATAATGAGCATTGAAGAAATCTGTTCATATTGTGTTTCATTGGCACGAACATCTGCTCATTGCTATAGCAGACACTTTGGTAGCTAACTAGCCGTAGCTTTCTATGCTAGCAGAGAACCAGATACGGGTGCTGCCATCTTGTGTTGTTGACGTCATTTGGAGGCAGAGTCAGTGAGTGCAATAGTGATATCGAGGTCCCGCCCATACACCAGCCCGATCCAATCGCGCGCACACCACAATCAATTCACAGCTGTCAATGATGACGTCTCACCCTCATTTTATAGCATCAAATAACTAATTAAAACCAAACTTATCAGACAAATGAAGACTTGAACAAACATCAGCGTGATAAGAACTACCTAAAATGACAGAAACCAACATTGTTTGACGTGTACTTTGATTTTTCAGTTTGGTCCATGTCCCATTCGCTAACATGAAGGGGGCGGGGTTTATGACCTATACTGCGGCCAGCCAGATGTGACTTTTGGGGAGCTGACATGTCGTCCATCTTTATATACAGTCTATGGTCAATACTCAAAAGCTTGTTCGTTAGCTAGCTGCTTCATCAGGACCATGTGTTACATAAAACAACCCACCATTCTGATTCAAAGGTTCCTCAAATAGGTTCAAAGTATGTGACATGACCTGTTTCCATCTGAGCCATGCCCACTTCAAACTAGTGACAAGAACACAAGGAAAAACACAAATAATATGTATATCTCTAATGTGAAATAACCAAAACACTACTGTGTTTATGCAGGATCCTGTGTGGTAAGAGCTGGTTGAGAAAATATGTTTTCAGGGCCTTTGAAGTAGCTGTATTCTCTCAAACAAACAGCTGCATGTGCAGTTGCTTCAGCCCTGTGCCCGTGGCAGTATCCATGACTCTCTATAACCCCTAAAGGGTGAGGCAGATGGATCAGCCTGCTAGCCTCTATGGCTGGTATCAAGGTATCAAGTGACAATGTAGCGTATTGCTGACATGAACTGTTCTTAATCTTTCCATCAAAAGGTCGGATCACTCTTGTCCAGCAAAGAAACAATGCAGACGCATGATGAATCAATGAAGAGCTCTGGTAATTTACTAAAATATAGTAAATATCACAGAGCAGCATAGAGAGGATATGTATGTGTGGTTTTAGATGTGGATAGTGTAGGAAGATTGCAGAGAGGAATGGAAAGCTTTTTAAAAAGAAGTAGAGGCAAAGTCTGTGTTCAGAGCAGGTACAGTGCACTGTGGACATGAGCTGAGCAGGGAATAGCTGTCATGTCTAAATAGAGACATATTAGGGGAGCTGGCATTGTACCTCCTCTACCACCAGGTAAAATGTGCTTACTGTGAAGATTGGATGACAGCATTTTGCAAACAATACAGGATTTGTGTCCTACACATCTGCCATGAATCCTTTTTTATAACCTCATCAGAGTATGTTGTTCAGTATGTTTTCACTTCCTCCCTTTATTTCTCTGACCTCTTTTCTTAAATAAGGAGGCATCCATTCATATTTTTGGGAGTAAAACTGCAGGACTAACACAAGTCAAGACAGAATAAAGAATAAGTTAGAGGAGACATTATTTCCTTCTTGCCAATTTCAATATGGCGGTTCCTGTGCTATTGTCTGGTGCGACCTGATGCCATGACCTTGTCGGAGCAGTGACAGCCACACATTACTGCCTAATAAGCAGCCGCACACATGTGAGCATGGTTGCAATCACGTGCAGTCCCTCCAGCAGCCAGAAGCTTGAAGATGGTGGGTGGATCTTTAACCCTTTTCCGTAGTCAAATCTTGATTAGACATTTGTTTATTGATTGTAGTTGGCAAACACAAGTCAGGTCGGAGGAGACAGCTGGTGACTAATCGGAGTGATAGCTCATATAACTAGAGAGATTTATTTCAGCAACTGTTCCCTCTGGTTTCTGCCAGATGTCAACTACTCACCGCACAGGCTGAATGTCCTGGATTGTTTAAATGTCTGTTTTGAAGGCGACTGCTGCTAAATGGTAGGTTCAAGGGCAGAAGTGTTGGCATGTCAGCAAATGAGCTGTGCCTGGTGAATGAATATTTTATGTTATTTGTGGGGGTTTTTTAAAACCCCAACAAATTAATAAATTAATTTAATTCTGCCTATAAACCTACATGTATTCTGCAAGAATAAACCTGCTGGTAGGCTACTCTGTTGAGCAGAAAAAAATGTTCCTCAATGTTCCTATGGGTCATTATGTCTATTATGTTGTGCTGTAGGGAGAAATTTTAGCATGACATATCTATGATTTTTTGCTGAGTCATCGGCCTGTTTTCACAAATCAGTATACTTGAGCCAGATCAGTATACTCAATGTAGAGGCTCAATGCAATGCCACAGATATATGTTTAAAAAAACAAACATGTAGACATGCACAGTCAACAGGTCCTAGTTACTGAACATGTGTTTACTGAACTGGTGATTTGTCTGTCCTTAACTACTACTGTCATTTGTTGTGTAGGCCTGTTGGTGCTGACATGCTGTGGGATTAGACAACACACAGTAGTTATTTGATTACACCTGTTCATAAAAGGATTAATATAGAAAAGAAATTTTTGTACTCAGGGAGGCCAAGAAACTCAAAAATGTGTTACCATCAAAGATAGAAGCATCTCTGTCAGCCTGTCATGTTTGGAGTAAATGTTCAAATTGCAGAGAGCACTGGGCATAGTTGTCTCTACAAAGGGGTGATGAACAAGGATAAATCAGTAAACAGTTTGAGGTGGTACAGGGGGTTTCACCAGGCAGGATTAGCAAATTTGTCAGAAAGAATGACCACAGTTTTCTAACCTAGGGGCCTGTATCGCGAAGCAAGGTCAGCTTAGTCTGGATTTCTTTGGACTACCTGGGTTCACTGTGCCTAACATTAGTAATCCTTGATTTCTGAGCTGGTGATCAACTGGTTTCCAATCTGGCTATAAGCACGTACTAGTGCGACATTTTATCTCACGATAAGGAAACTATCTTGAATAAGAGGTCAGGCTGCCAAAGCAGAGGGGAAAACTACAAATCAAGTCTGTGCAAAAAAGGCTTGAGGAAGAGAAAAGAACACCTGATATGGTGTATCTGACCATTTATAATTTAATGTGGATTTTTTTTCTAATAAAAGGTGACAGTGACTTTTTATTTACAATTATTATGTGTTATGCTAAGCTGCATTGTAGAAAAACTGATATGATCTGATACAATTCCTGTGGTAAACAAAGGGATTCTACTGATCTATAAATTGTTGTGCTTTTTATAATTTACTTTATTTTAAAAGCAGTAGGCCACTTTTGTCCATGTGAGGATCCTATATGTACAATTACTTCATTTTCCTGCGAGCTGATTGGTCAGTTGGCAGGCTATTGACATTCGCTGATCTGATCCTCTGAACTGAACCTGCTCCGGAGCAGGTTAACCAGGCAGCATAGGTTACCATGGTGATCCACCCCGGTTAAAAGTAAGCCAGCTTCGTGATACCAGAAAAGCTGAGTCAAACCCAGAGATGGCTGGATAACGCACTAATTTCGCGTTGCGATGCAGGCCCCTGCTCTGTGAAAAAAGCTCAAGAAACCCCACCAGATGTACACAACCAACAATATCCAAGGTGTGTTGATAAGACAGCCACTCTGTTTTGTTTTTTTATGAATGGTGTTGTCGTTGGAAGTAATGCTCAGTTTAAGGCAACAATTAGAGCCTTTAGCCTGTAATTTTCAGGCAGAAAGCGTTTGGCTTTTAAAAAGCCAGACAGAGAAGAGAGAGGGAGAGAAGGCTCCTGTAATGTTTTTGAGCAGTCTGGAGCATAGAGCAAACAGAGGGCTTGAGGAGTGTACAGTACAAGAGGTACAACGTCAAATGTATTATTTAGAGTAATCAGGGTGAAGTGTGACATTAAATATGAACAGGTAACACTATATCTTATATTCATAAATCATAAAGGAGAAAAGTCAGAAATGTATTCAAAGCTCCACACAAGGAGGCAGAAGCAGCAGGATTACACAGTTTAATAGTAATGTATCCAAATCACGTTTGCCGTTATAAAATCTCGACTATAGAGATCTCGCAGCTTCAATTACATGATTATAGAATACACAGATTAATACCAGCTGAAACTAGTTCAGCCCCAGCTGGGGCCTTTCTGTGTGGAGTTTGCGTGTTCTCCCTGCACCTGTGTGGGTTCTCTCTGGGTACTCCGGCTTCCTCCCACAGTCCAAAGACATGCAGGTTAAGTTAATTGACGGTCTAAATTTCCTGTAGGTGTGACTGTGAGCATGAATGTTTGTCTGTCTCTATGTGTCAGCCTTGTGATTGGCTGGTGACCTGTCCAGGGTGTACCCCGCCTCTTGCTCAGTGTCAGCTGGAATAGGCTCCAGCCCCCCTCGACCCTCTAAGGATAAGCGGTTATAGATAATGGATGGATGGATGGACGGATGGCACTACCCACCCAAAAGGGTTTAATACCAAACTATACCAGTTCAGTCCAGCCCAAACCAGTTTAGAAGCCTCTTATCCAGTTAGAACCATTTCAGAAACAACCCAAATGAGTTCAGTACTGAAATTAGTAATTATTACCCACCAAATTGGTTCAATAACAACCCGAAATAGTTCAGTCTAGCACAGACCAGTTCAGAACCCACAGTACAACCCCCCCCCCACCACCACCAAAAAACCCCACCTGAACTTGAACCTGAACTCCACCTGAGGAAGAATAAGACGTAAATGGCTCAGGAGGTAGAGCAGGTCATCCATTAATCGTATTGGCGGTTCGATCACCGGTTCCTTCTGTCCACATTGCTCCAACTGTTTGTCACTGCATGATAGCTCTGCCGTCATTGGTGTGGGCAGTGAGGCAAATTGTACAGCACAAAAGTGCTGTATAAATGATGTCCATCTACAGTAGGGAATCTTATTCAAATTACATTTTTTAATGAAACATTTCACTACCTCTTAATGTGATAGAGTGATAGCTCTAGGGATAGTTCCATCTGTGAGGACAAACTGAAACTCTGAAGGCAACTTGTAACGCTGGCAGTGGTGAAGAATTAAAATAAACAAATCATTTTAACCGTCATAATTAATAGTTTTACCATGATCTAAAAATACAGCAGTCCACAAAGTCCGCCACTGTGGAGCACCGACAGACTATGGAGGAACAGCTTTGAGAACTGAGGTCATGCTTATGACATTCAGAGGAATCCTAAAGTAAGCACAATTTCGGGGTAATTTTATTTAGAGGTCAAAGTGTTAATTTTCAGTTGCCTGTATAATGTGACTTGTCATGGCATTGTTAACTGCTCACCACCACCTCTACTTTAAACATGCTAACATGACTTTTTGTGACAATTATGTCTATTATGGTGGTGAAATCCGACACTCTGACATCGACTATAAATCCAGCTTCAATCTAATTAATATAAATAGGTATCCTAATATTCAAACAAGTTGTGCTTACCTATAGTGCATGCACTCATCCATTCAAAATCACAAACTAAAACTCCACGTGCGTTTATTCTCCCTAATATAGATTCTGTAGATTTTCCCAAATTAATTTTAGGTGTTATAATGACTGATGGAGCCTTTCAACACACCAGAAGTGAGAAATACAAAAACTGATATTTATGTAATCATCCTTTTTTTCCTTTACCCTCTTTATGTTTCTTTGATTTTGTTTCTTTTCAGTATTACTATGTTATATAATTTCTTAAAATGCAAATAAAAAAAGAAGTTAGAAATACAAATGTAAGGTGGAGCGGTTTGACTCATCTAGCCTCTGTTTTTTTTGGCTGTCTATCATTTTGCTCTGGGCAGGTAACATACAGCTTTCCTGTGTGAGTTTGTGAACTGGAAGTGGCTGCCTGTGATTTTAAGGGGGTTCATTGAGAGCAGGAGGGACTCAACCAGCTGAACGTGGCTGAGAGCTGCAGACCGTAATGTTGATTCTCAGTCCCTTTCCAAATTCAAGGGAGTCATTTGATTCAATGGGAATATAAATATGATTATTTACTTGCACATGGGATACCTCCATCCATCAGAGGCGACTGCCAACCACCTGTGTCAGTAAAAGTGTGTTCAGTTCGGCTATACCACTGCAGTAATGGTGGCAGCTGGCAGACTAGTCTATACTGTCACCGTAGCTGCCCTGATGTCTGATGAAGAGAGTAAACCTATTGGCTGTTGACGAATCAAATCATTGCTCCTCACAAACCTTTTGATTGAATATTCCAAACGCAAGATCCACTTACTTAGCTGTTCCCAGAGCTTTTGACCATATTGGCCTGGGAATACACAGACACTCAGATATGTGTTCTCCAAGAATGGTTCTCCATGCTCAACTTTTAATTGAAGACATTTTTGAAAATGTTTGATAATGACAGCTCAGTCACGATGAGAAATGCTGTATTTACTCAGATCAAACCGGGGCTTGTTGAGCGGTGTGACATGAGTGCACTGCAAACGGTTGTGGTTTTATTGTGGGTTTTGTAATTTGGACATTGATGGCAGTGATCAAGGTCAAGTGCTAAGTAAATTATTTTCTGCTTTTCTGTCCTACAGTGACTTTGTTCTAATGTTCCTGCAGTTAGGGAAGAATGACTGGCTCTGTTAAAAGATATTTCTGAGAGTGAGTTGAAGCTTACATCAACACACATACACTTCTTGTAACATCTCTTGCAGTTTAGTACAAATGATCACTGTGATGATCTGTTTGTGACCAAATGTCTATCTTCATTTGAAAGGACTATATATAACAACAGTGTTACAGTTAGTCTCTCTGGTCAGGCCCAGACTGGCTATCGGGAGCACCAGGAGAAAATCATAATTAATTATGGAATTGCAATTGACTAACTCTTGAAACTGAGGACATTTGGCTGTTTTTAACTTTTTTGGAAGCAGTTTTTGTGTGTAGTAATAAACAAAAAATATAATAAAATAATAATAAAAATATGTTGCTGGCATAAACAGTAAACAGAGAAAATATTTCATACAGTAGCTATACATGATCGGTTATTAATGTGTGGAGATTGGCCTGGGCCTGAATTATTATCCCAGTCCGCCCCTGTCTCTGGCTAGGAGCATCTGCTAGATGCTGCAAGTGTGAATGTCATGTGTATTTATACCTATGTTCTAAAAAATGGTGTGCTGCTATCACACACCAGAATGCACAAGGAATACTGGAAGTGACTGAGTGTTATCATGACCTGTTCCCAGTTTCTTTACAAGGAAAACAAGTGAGGCAGGCTCAAGCGTGTAATGCATGTTGACAGCTGAGCAGATGCAAAATGTCTGTGTACACCATACCTGACATACTATAGTCAGGCCATAATGTGCAGCATTTATTCAGATTAGTTTTCCCCCTCATAATGTTCCAGGCTTCTCTTGGAAGTGCTCCAACACTATAGTTTGATTAGGGTGTTCTCGCCTTCCCAAACGAATTGCACCAAGGGTGTAGATGTGCCAGAGTTTGATTCAATTGCAGCATGCCAGGTGTGAAAGCACCTGCCGTGCACGAACAGAACACAGAGCCTTCATCCAAACAGCAGTGAGAATGCCAGTAAAAGCTAAACACAACAGTGATTTTTTTCCCCGCTATCTCCAGGTTTTAGACATTTTTAGCACACACAATGCAACACATTTGAACACCTATGTAGTTTTAACCAAAGCTGCATAATGCAGCTGTAATACAAACTAATGTAATTTATTTTAATGATAGATAAATCATATGCAGTATGATGTTGATTGTTAAATATCACTGACAGTCATAAAGATAAAATAGAGGCTTGTTCGTCAAATACTCAGAGTGGAAAGAGTCAAATATTGGTTTCATTTCAGTTATTTAGTTGCCCTCACTTTTGTGAGCATTCCTGAACTTGAGTGTCTGCTGATCCACCCTCAGCCATCTGGCCTTAATTCCAACCAGTAAACAGGAGGTAAGAGGCTCAAAACACTTCTTTGTCCTCCTCACAGAAGCTTCATGGCAAAATGTAAGACTCTAGGTAGAAGCCTGCAACAAGTTAAAAAAAATGGATTCACACACAAACATTTTTAAATACATCCTTTCTAGCAGTTTCTTTGGACAGTATTTGAGTGATGCACATCACTTCCACATCACAATATTTTCTAATATTTGGATTTTGCAAACTCTTCTTCTTTCTCCTGGCAGAATTACAGCACTCATCAGGGTTCATATGCTAGAAAAAGACAACGTGGAAATAGATTCCAAAAGGCAAAATCTTTACTCAGAAGTCAGGCAGTCATACACAGGTGATCAGTCCAAACAAGCAAACAAATCCAGGCAGGGAGTAGGCAAAATCCAAACACCAGAGAACAGGGCAAAGTCCGAAAAACCAAGGAAACTAACCAGGGCCGGCCCTAGCCATTTTGGTGCCCTAGGCAAGATTAGAAATTCAATTATTTCCTGAGTGCATCTGGACAGTTATAGAGTAGATATTAGCGTTATCCATTATCAGTTAACTTAAGTTCACTGATATTGGTCTGCGAAATTTCAGCACAATGAATGTCTTACGTTCTAGGAAGGAGCAGTTATCCAGATGAGTAGGCTTAGCTACTGGGTTTCCATTCAGATTTATTTACATATCCTTCAATCTGTATCTGAGAGTCTAGCAGCTATCGTAGCATCATTAGCATTAGCGTTATTGCTACTTAACTAACTACTAACGTACATTAAATGTCTACACACAAAATGGCATTTTAATGTTAAGACAAGATACCTTTATATTTGGCTTTCTTTTCCTCCTCCTCTTTCCTATGTTATCTTACTTGAAAACCTGAAGGCTTGGACCTTTTCATTATGAGCTAAATCGTTTACTTGATTCTTTCATGAAATGATATGTGCCTCTTGACCCCTGCTCATTAGTCAGGGATTTTGGCTGTCTACAGATGCGCCAATCAGTGCGCACGGCAGAGAACAAGTGCAGCCAGGCCAGCCACAGGGCAGTCAGGCCGATGGAAAATTGTGAGAAACAGTCCCCCCTCCAGGAACGTGGCGCCCTAGGCGACCACCTAGTTCGCCTATGCCAAGAGCTGGCCTTGAAACTAACACTAAGAATGCTGGAAAGCGATGAACAAACTAGGAAGAACAAAGACAACCTGGCAAGGGAGCAGTGACAACAGGGGAGTATATAACAGGGTTGGCTGAAGGCACAATCAGGGGCAGGTGAGTGGATGCAGGTGTGGACAATCAGGAATAGGAGAGACATGAAGGCAGGAACTGAAATGACAGGAAAGATTAGTCTTCAAAATAAAACAGGAAATACAGACAAAAACTAACGTGATGTTACAATATCCTCTAGATGAAAGCCCAGTTTGATAATTGGTGTCAGATAAATAGTCAGATTACTATAATATGTGTCATTTTATATGGACTGTAAATGCTGCATATATGGAGCAATGTTTAAATGAGACATCTCTTTAAAAAAAGGAGATACACAATGTCTAATTGAAACACTGCTCTAACTGGCTGATTGTCTATTATGTATACAATCTACAGTTAACACCATTCATTAATCTGTGCCTTCTTTCAGTGTGTATGATGATTTAAGGGACTCTGTGGATTTTTTTTCACTTTTCTCAAAAACTCATTGTGTGTATCCTCGAGACCTTATAAACAAGCTGAATATTTCCTGCCTCATAAAACATTTGCAAAGCTGATTTTTGGAAACATTTGAAACCTACGTTGCTTGTAACTGGTTGCACAGGTAGTGTACAGGTTAATGTGAATCATCAGCACGTGCACTTCAAGGAGCAGCAGCTGTTTGAATAGAACTGTTGGGATTGCTGTTGAGGGATGGACTGCCATTTCAAATCTGAATTTCATTTGGCAATTAGTCAGGACACATATAATAGGCATCAACGCCAGGAAAAGTGGGTCATGGAGAAGGACAGGATTAATGGACAAAATACTTTGTGGACAGCAACACTGTGGTAGAACTGGCTGACCTGAAGTCTGTGTTCAAACGTTGCTGTCTGACAGAAACCAGACAGAGTCACCTTGACCGGTGGCTTTGGCTGTTGGCATGGACTAATGTCAAATGGAAATTGCATCCAGGATTAAAGGCCTTTGAAAGTCACCCCTGTTGTCTTGCTGTCCAGACTATTCACAAATGTTTTCAGTGTTACAATATCAAGGCTACCACCACCATAACTTACAGCTTTTCTTTGCTTTAAACCACATGTGGTGCAGGAGGGATCAGATGCTTCAGCACCCTGGAAAGATCTTTGAATTCCAAATGATGAGGGATGCTTGCTTGAGAGTAGGAGACCAGAATTAGGTCAAGTCTCCCACCCTTTAGTGTAGCATTAGTGTTTTAAGCCACCCTGGTATATCTGAGGGTTGTAGCTGACAAACACAAACATGCAATGCAATTTCCATAAGCTTATAGGCAAAATGTTTTGATTTGTTTTTCTCCCCATTTAAACTGAGCCAGAGCTTCAAATGCACCAGTTTTCACAATTCACTCTCATTCACTGCTCTTCCCAAATGGATTTCTTCTTCCTGCAAGAGTTATTTGCACAATGAATGCACTGTATTCCACATGGTTTTGCACATTTTGCTGTGAAACTGTACTTGTATTTGATCTCACACAGGGGAATCGAAGCTCTTAATGGCCTCTTCTAATGCTTTTGGGTTAGGAAACAATTTTGGTGCTGTTTTATACAAATTCCCTCTTTGGACTTATAAATGCTGAGTATTTTTTGTTTTCAGTCATCTTATTAGTTAAGCACCACTTTATTTCGTGAAAAATATTATATTGTAATGCAGTATATAGCAACAGGGTGTGGACTGAATACTATCTGCTGCTTCACAGTAATTTGGAAGCTTGCTACTTTTTCTTGTACTGAGATGAATCCTTGTCTAAAATCTGGTGAAACAAGAATGAATGGTTTGGGGGTCTGGTGACACACATGCAAATATCAGCATTTCAAACAAAGTAAATACATTATAATACATAAATTAGTTTCAGCTAAAACGACACCATTGTTTGCTATTTGACATTTGCAACTTATGCTGCGAATGGCTGCCTTTGTAGCCACTGCATAACTTTGAGCCCCAAGATTTAAGCCTCCAGATTTTGGTAGCAGATGGTGATGGAGTTTAAAGGCCAAGTGACAGTAAGAAAGAGGAAATGTTCTATTACAGTAGACATTCTCTGGGGATTTGTTGTGTACTAGTAAGCCATGCTAGCTGCGTGGCTCGAGGGATAACATTGTTGGTCGGCCTGTCGTTTGCCACTTTGGGCCAGAGTGAAATGTCTCTCTTAGATGGATCACCATTATATTTGGTACAGACATTCATGATCCCCAGAGGATGAATCCTACTGACTTTTGTGATTTTCTGACTTTTCCTCTAGTACCACCATGAGATTTGTGTTTTGTCTGACAATCTATTAACTGTTATCTCTATCTATAACTGTTGGATTGATTGCGATTACATTTGGTTCAGACATGTCCACCATAGGATGAATTGTGGTAACTTTGGTGATCATTTGACTTTTCCTCTAGCACCACCAACAGGTCAATTTTTTTTATGTGTCCAAAATTTTGGTTTATGACCAGATACCTGCAAAACTAATGACATTCCCATCAGCCTCAGCTATGCTTTGTGCTCAGTGCTAATTATCAAATGTTTGCATGCTAACACGCTACACTAAGATGGTTAACATGGTAAGCTTTATTCCTGCTAAACATCAGTGTGTTAGCATTGTCATTGTGAGCATTTTAGCATACTGACTTTAGCATTTAGCTCAAAGAACTGCTGTGCCTAAGTACAGCCTTACAGAGCCGCTAGCATGTAGACTCTTAGTCTTGTTACTTGTACTGAGATAAATCTTAGAGTAAAATCTCGTGAAACAAAAATTAATGAATGGTTTGGTCCATCTAAAACTGGACTATTGTGTGATATTTGCAACTTTTGCTGTCAATTTCTGCCAATATACTGTAGCTTCTGCATAACTTTGAGCCCCAAGATTTAAGCCTCCAGATTTTGGTAGCAGATGGTGATGGAGTTTAGAGGCCAAGTGACAGTAAGAAAGAAGTAACATTCTACTACAGTACACATTGTACTTGCAACGTAGCCCAAAGAAGAAGTGTCATTCTATGCCCCCAATGCATTGTACATCCCCTTGGCTTAGCGGGCTGCCTGGCAACATTATTAATGCCCCCATTAATTTCACAGGGCTGTCGTTTTATTGCCACCATCGTCGAGTTCAACTTTGGAATAAGATACAGGAAGACTAAGTGCAAGAATAATAGGATGTATGATAATGCACTGACCTTGCTATAGTCATCAATAATTTATGTTGTATTGTGTAAAAATCTCATTTATTTTTCATTTTTGTTGGCACTTAGCAGAGTGGGCCAGTTGTCACTGCTAGACAGCGCCAGAATTGAGCCAGGGGACCAGCTAAGATAGGAACGGGGGAAGCTGGAGTGTGTTCAGTGTTTTAAGTGCCAACGCAGAGTCTCAGCTAAAATAGTATGCTAGAGTGTGTTGTGTGTGGTAATGAGTTATACTTGTATTGTTTATTTATTGCATCTCACTGAATTTTCATGCACGGTCTCATTAGTCACCTTGAATAAATACAGAAATACTGTTTTCTGTGAGGGTTCAACGTGAAAATAAGCCTGTCTGTACTGTCACATAGTATTAAACTGTCACACATTCTCTGTTATACTGCCATATAACATAGGAGGAACAGTTTATCTTCGACACCCCAGGACTTGGAAGAAAATAAGGATTTTAAATTGCAGTGTACTGGAGCATTGTGAAGCAGACTTTACCACAAACACACAAATATCATATTTAGATGTTCTTGCTTTTCATTGCAATATGAAAAAACAATTGGAAGAAAACAAAATACATTTAAAATGTCTTTAAGATGAAAACTTTTTGTTACATAATATTTAGAATATGACTCAAGTGTCTGGGAGTGAATACTTTGGCAAACTACATGTTTCCATGTTGTTTTATCCCAGAAACTAGCTGGTTTTGAACTAAAAAGCTTATCGTGTGAGTTCAAACAGGAAGCCAGTTATCATTCGAATTTCTGTCAATCAATGAGCGTCCAAGCTGAAGGAAAATAACCCTACCTGTTACATGTCTTTGCTGTCATTGCAGTGTGTGCCTCTAGGCTGCACCACCGCCCCACTACCAACTAGGGATATGACAGTATAACATTTTCACACTACGATTATTGTGGCCAGAAATGTCACACTACTATCATGATATTGCATCAGACTTTCCAGAATTATTAAATTATTAAACTAATAACTAACTAACTATTAAAATGACTTCATCATGTTTGCTTTGGATTATAGTAAACACTGAACAGGGAACCTGATGATGCAACTTTATTGGACTTGCAAAAGCATTAATATAAAATGCACTTAAAAACGCCACTTTAAAAGCAGCATGACAATGTGCACAGAACCAAACAGTGACGGACTCTTGCGCAGTTACATTGGGAGCTTACAAACCACTACTGGACCTCTACACACTATCTCAACATGTGTTCTTGGACTCGCTCTCCTCTGCTGGTCGGGCGATGTGAGCAGTGTGTCCCAAAGCTGAAGTAAAACTTTTGCCACATTCAGAGGTAAACACAACCCGTGGAAGAACGCAATGTATGCAATCTTGAGGCAACTACAAAACTACAAACTAGTTTGCTTTGCTCTGTGCTTTGTGCACAGTGTGTACTGCTGCTCCTGCTGTGGCTGCTCTGCCTCTGTTTGACCAGTAGGAAGCTGCTCCCTTGTGCCAAAGAAAAAAAAACTGCCAATCAAGGCAACACTGCTGTGTTCATGGCCCTCTAACAATGACGGTGGTCCAGCTAGTGATGGTAATTGACATTTTTTGCTGCGTTGTCACAGTCATTATGTTTGACCATGGAATATAGTAAAACCACACACACACACACTGCCAACAGTGTCAAGGCATCTCTTATAAGTGTGATAATTGAAAAACCTGTGTGGAAACACTGGAAATAAAAAAAAAAAAGCAAAAAGCTTTTAAGCTTGGCTGAGGTGGAAAAGTTGGCGTATGGTTAATACATGAAACAAACAAACGTCATTTCCATCACATTTTCTACTTGGCATTTGTTTGTGGTCATGGTATGTCATCTTGTTGCGCCCTCTTCTTCTGCAATGGGTTGATAGAACCCAACTGGAGAATTAGCGCCTCCACATCAGCTGTTTATCCCAATGTGCTGAAGTCTTAATATTCAATAGTAGGGGATGGAAACGCACATTAATTAGCATTTACTAATATAGCAGCTCAATATATTTTTTATCTGATGGTGGCTTCAGAGTACCTTCCACAAGTGTTACAGTACTCCTGGCAACAATCACAAATACACAGCAAACATAAACTCCCCTTCTCTTCCACCTTGCTTACACTCTTGGTACCGTGTGTGCGTGCGTGTGTGTGTGTGGGTGCACCTCAGTGGTTATACCGTGCAATGGTGCCCTCCCCTGGGTCTTTGATTGTAAATGAGCTAAACCCTTATGGGTGTGTGTGTGTGTGTGTGTGTGTGTGGGGGGGCAAATATACTCTGCTTCTCCTCTCTCTGTCTTGTGCTCTCTCGCTCCCTCTCCGTCTCATCAGTTATAAACAGTGAAGTCATACCTTCCAATGGGCCTGTTTTTGTGCTATCTGCCATGATGTCACCAGCAGCCAATCAACACGTAGCGCCGCTTGAGTTAGTGTGTGTGCGTATGTGTGTGTGAGAGTGAGGATGGGGGTGGGGGTGGGCTGGCAGGGGGGGGTTCACCACTGGGAAAAGCACACTTGCACATCCAACCACGGATCCAAAGGCTTCCTCTGATACACACAGCATCTCAGGGATGTAATATACTCTGTGTGGAAATTATAGGCCTGTGATTTATAATGATGTATTCTGAGATATTCCATAATGTGCATTGTATTTTACAGTGTTGTGTTGACATGGTTAATGTGTGCTGTTCCTCTCAGCCCTGGGTTTGGGAAAACAGAGCCCTCTTGGTATTTGTTGATTTACATTTCACTTTGAATCGGGTTTAATTCCATTAGTCTGACATTCACAATCGGGCCTAATTGTAAGATAAACATATTCTGTTCAGAGCAAAACCTAGACAATTAGTTGATTTTCATATTGACCTCAGTTCAAGGTGACTGTGGAGGCTTTTCCAACTGCAGCCTTAATATGCATTTGAAAGCTCAAGCTGTCAAGATGGATAATTTGGGTTAGCACTGAATTTATGGCTGGCCTTGAATAGATTGTCAATTATTACAGCAATGTAATTTGTTTGCTCTGTTCCACGACAGGCCCATTCTGGTAGTAATTGCAAAATGGAGAAACATCCAGTGTTGGGACTGAAGCTCAGCAGAAAGTCATCCTTTGAGTATTTGTGCTTTTAGCAAGCTGTTTCTCCTGACCTTTTTCTAGCCCAAGGCATTAATGCCTCACTGTCCCATTCCGCCTTAAATGATTCTTGTCTCTATCTTCTTCTGTCTGTCTAATGTTTGTCCAAGCACTTCTAGGCCATGTGTTATTGCATAATACCATTTTTCCCAACTGAAGATAACTAAATGGACATAATTATTTATACATATCAGATTATTACATACATGGTTGGATTCTACATTTGATAATATTTTGGAAACATTAAATTGATTACATCTGTTCATTCATTTCTCTGTCTGGCTCTTTTGAAAGTTTTTCTCATTGTGACAATGTATTATATTGAATAATTTGAGTAGGAACCGTTCTCTATTTAGCCAGCTACCAGATTCAGTAGAATTTTACATGAAGTGTATGCCCAACTCATGTTCTGAAATTCAAATGAAAAATGTGGCGTGAAGTTATGGAGGCGTATTCACTTTGTCAGGACCCCACATTGTGCTGCAGTAAGAAGACACTGATAAGAGGATATCTTCTGGCTTAGTTTTGTTACTCCTCCATTATTTCAGTTCATGTTTGACTTTGAAAATATTGTTTGTTTGTCTGCCATTGTTTCCCACTGTTAGCCACTTTGAAACATTTGTAACACAATGCTGAACCATCTTTCTCTGATAATGCTAACAGCAACACCAGTAATAATTTTCAGTTCATTATTTTTGACGTTCAGAGTAATAAATGACTCCAGTTTGTTTGGGCAGTCTCTGAAAATGTTTTTACTGACTCACATTTCAGTAAAAGCAGAAGCACAAAAGCAGAAGCACATTTCAGAAGAAGACCCTAGCTGCCTGCCTGGCTGCCTCACAGGCCACAAAGGGACGAGCAGTGAGTACATCTGATTAGCCGTATCGACTGGTAAAATGCTACCACACCGGGTTTCCGCTCATAAAGCCAAGCTACATAGTAATTAGCCTGGAATCGATGTGGCCGTTCAGCAGCTAGCCCACAGACCCAGTTTCACTGGGACTGCTCCATCACTGAGCTCAGAGTGAATTCTTTTTGTAAAAGGTATTATTGAACATCAGGCGCATTACTGTCATTACCTCTTTTCGTGTTTTTGTCTGCCCACATTCCGTCAGATGAATTAGATGAAAAAGATTCTGTCGAGATAAATCACATTCATGTGCCTGTGAGCGCCGTTAATCTTGCTTTCCCCAACCCATTGGCCTTTTCTCTGTATTGGATTTGTCACTGGCAGTCTTTGCTGTCCTGAGTGATGGAACTTGTAGCTTAGCACATGTTATAACTTTCTGGGTGAAACTATGTTGCTTTCTAAAGACCCTCTTGCTATATTTCTTTCTGAACCATCTCTAATACGCACGGTGGCATTTCTGTTAAACTAATGAAATTAGTTTTGTAAAAACGGCAATTAGCTGTTTTATAAAAAGTTATGTGCCAGATTATTTCATGGCTGGGACGATAGACTGTATATAAAGATGGACGACGCGTCTCCACTTCCTCCCACTGTACAAAAATTAAGCCAAAATATCCCGGATACGGGAGCTGCCATCTTGCGCAGGTGACGTCATTTGGAGCCAGAGTCTGTGCAGTAGTGATCCGTGGTGGAGCTGCGGTATCGAGTTCCCGCCTATACACCTGCTTGAAGCAATCGTGAGCACACTCACAATCATGACGTCTCACCCCCTTTTTGTAGCATCAAATAACTCATTAAAACCAAGCTTATCTGAAAAATGAACACTTGAACAAACACATCAGTGTGATAAGAACCAGCTAAAATGACAGAAACCATCTTTGGAGGGGGCGGGGTTTATGACCTATACTGCAGGGGGCGATCGAGAGTCCGGCACATAAATAATAAAACAGCAAATTGTTGGCTAGCTGTTTCGCCCTGTATGCAGTCTTTATCCTATGCTAAGCCAATCAGCTTCTGACTCTAGCTTCATATTTAGTGCACATGAGAGTGGTGTCGATCTTCTCATCTAACTCCACCATAAGGTGAAGCGTATTTCCCACAATGTTGAACTATTACTTTCCTAACTTATTTGCTAACTGTTGTCGTTATTATTGACTGGACAATAGTAGAAAGCTGGTGAAGGTCTTGTAGTCGCCACTCAGAAATAGGATTAGTTATTCTCAAACCTTCTAAAATAACAGTATTTAGTTATTTGTACTCTCTATTGACACTACTTCGTCTATATGAAAATAGAAAATCACATCTGTTTGCCTATATATCTTTCCATTCCTGCTGTTTGTTCTGTGGTTACAGGAATATTGTACAGGCACTAATGTGAGCACTAAATGTGTGAAGATTAATGTTATTGTGTGAAATGCTGAAAAGCAATTGCACTTTTAAATACTGAAGTATTGTTCTGCTTTACACTGTAATCTGTAGCTCAAGTGTGTAGGCTTTGAGCCACTAGCTGCAGATCATCTGTGACTGTTGACCTGGCTAACATGTGAACATTGTTACCCCAGGTGCCCACGGAGTGCGAGAGGAGCCCCAGTTTGTGACGGCACGTGCAGGAGAGAACGTCATCCTGGGATGCGACGTGTCTCACCCACTGAATGGCCAGCCCTATGTGGTGGAGTGGTTCAAGTATGGAATGCCCATCCCCTTCTTCATCAACTTTCGCTTCTACCCTCCTCATGTGGACCCGGAATATGCCGGTAAGATGGTGAAAGCAGTCACATACAGACTTTAAACAGTGACTTGACACCGGGCTGAAAAGCAACGTTTCACTGCCCTCTCTGGTTGAAAAGTTCACATCTGTTGAATCTGTTGCACCTTTAACTACGCTCAACAGTGATGTCATGGTGTACTAACACACCCAGGAGTACACTTCTACATCACTGCAGTAACGTGAGATGCTAAACCAACAACAACAAAAAAAACTAATGTTTTAGCTGGTATTAGGTTGCTCTTTGAAGTCCCCCTCTACTGAAAAATATTTTTTGCTTGTTCTTTCTGCACTGTGATGTTTGACCTTCATTGTGCACGATGGTGTATGTTCAGAGTTTGATATTCATGATTCATATGATTCATGTAGGAATCATCATGAAGACCAGAACATTTTTTGCCACATACAGCTATTTACCCATCTGATGCTAAAAGTTCTCCAATTGTTGCAACTATTACAATAATTAAAAATCCCTTATTCGTGTTTAGCTAAATGAGATGGATTTTATTCATGACATTAGTCTTAATGAAACAAGGGAGAATATGCTTACCAGAGGATCAAACTGAGTCAGTTGCTGGCCATACATCTTGGTACATAGAATCACATTTTTGCCACTCTTGCAGTTGGTTCTTCCACTCTTTTGGTAAAAGATGTCAAACCATCACCTTGAAAACATTTGCTGCTTACCAGTAAAGACTATAATTAACATGTTTACTAACTAATGTAGACAGCTGTAATGAGATGACATTTCCTTTGGAGGCAGCAGCTCTTTCCACCTCAGACTATCTATGCGCTATGCTCAAGGTGTAGTTTTCTGGGGAGATGAGAGGGATTTTCCCCTTGCCTGCTTTTGATTTCTTTCCCTCTGATCATTAAATTTCAGAAATAATCCCCCCTTCTGGCATGTGTGTGATTCAAAGACCTTTTATCAGGCGTTCATTCATATAATAACTTCAATTGTGAGGAGGAGTCAGTGCAAGTAGCATCCACAAACATTTTGGATAATCTAAAGTTAACTGCATTACACTGCATTTTCCTTTTGAGTGTTACATGATAATAACAATTTGATGATCATGAGAGCTGCAGCCATTGCAGCCCGTTTCGCGGATCCCGGTGGAGGCAATACTTACTTTTGGTAACTATTAGTCATTTAAATCCCATAATTTGTAAAAATAGGGCCCAGGTTTAAAAATACCGGAGTTTCCCTTTAAGTAATAATAAAATATGTTTGTGACAAACCCGCATTGTTGGTTGGTATTAAAGATTTAAACATACAATGAATACTGCGGGTATAAGATATCAGCTACATACAGTACATTTGACTGGTTTTGAAGGACAATACAGACTCTGCTTGTTGGTCTCTGCTGTTTTAAAACTCCTCTTGCTGTCATAGATTGCTACATCTTATATTCTTCAGTCCTATGAGACACATCACTGGCTTTAGCCCTTAGCGATCTATCTCCTTGTTTTAAAGTGCAGCACTAAAATATCTGAAGTTCTAAAGCTTGATGCAGGCGAACAACAACCTCCCACTGTGCTTCCGTGTGAGCATGATATTGCATCGTGGAATGAAGTTACAGGTCACGGTCAAAGCTGCTGCGATACATAGAGTCTTGCATTGTGCCCTATTTAGATTGGAATGATGTCGAGGGTTAATGAGTCGAGCCAACCACAGGGGCATGGTTTCCTAGACACCCGTCTGCACTTGGTCTCAAACAAGCCGCTGTCTTGTTCTTTTATAGAGAGGAAGAGGGAGAAAACATCCGATGAGAGTAGAAGAGGCAGACCAAATACAGTATATTTCCATGAGAAAGTGTAGAGAGGAAGAGATGGACATAAATTGATAGCCAGGCAGGAAGAAAGCAATAGAAATTGAAGATGAAACTGGAAATGGAGGGACAGAGAAAAAAATAAAGAAATAGCAGGAAGTGGTCCCAGATTACATTGTTGAATGTCGCCTATCGTCATGGAAGATATCCACAGTGGTCCAGACATGGTGACATTTTAAAATGACTTGCCCCAGTAGACATGTCCTGAAGCTAATAAATCTGCTTTGCCCTTCTTCTGTAAAAGTTATGCAGAATAGTTTGGGCTCAGATTTAAATCTAGCTCATGTAGTTCAAAATGATCTTATAAAACAAATAGAATCAAATGTTCTTTGTTGGGTGGGGTTCATACTTGAGTGACAATTAAATATGAAGTATATGTATATGTATGAGAATCTGTGCAAGCTACAGTATATCAGTAGCATGGCCTTTGATGAACACCACTGCACTGGTAACAAGTCAACCCACAGCAACAGAAGCAACTTCATGCGAAGTTGAATATGTGGACCCAAAGCAAGTCTTCTTGTGTTATCACAGTTAACGCCAGTCAAGAGGAGCGGAGCTCTGGGACTGACTGCCATGTGTTGACTGCAGGCAGCTGATGGAAGAGACAAGAAGTGGTGCTAGACTGACTGAATAGAACAAGATTGGAGGAACAGCTGGACTTGTGTCATAATTACTTCAATGAACAAAATTCCAGCTTACTGCTGATTTTGCTGCCTTAGAGATACTTTTTTTTTCAATTGAGCCTCAGCTGTACTTTGTGTTTATTGCTACTAACACACCAAACTAAGATGTGAACATGGTAAACATTATTCCTGCATGTTAGTATGCTGACTTTAGCTGTGCCTAGCGTGGCTGTAGAGTTATTTATGCATAAGAATAATCTTTATATGCATTTTGCACTAATTACCGGTTGGCTGGTAAATACTTATTTTACCAAGCACATATAGGGAATAGAAACTTTTGAATGTTTCTGTTGTAGGTTTGTATTTCGTACATAGATTGGACCTTTCAGGTGGAATGCTCATGGCATTGGCCAAGTGTGTCAGGCCTGTTCCATGTTGTATGTGGCATAGGACATGAGGGGAGGGACATGAGGGACATCCTTGTGTTGTTCAAAGCAAACTGTGTAGTCAAAACTGTTTACCTGATACATAGGTCAGCTGCAACATCACATGTTTCAATGGTTGTGGCACTTGATTGAGTTGTGAGCCTTGTGAGACCAATAAAGTTGACTAGTGACTGAAGTCCAATTTCTCATTGTCGGTGCATAGTCTTTAAGATAAGATAGCACTTTATTTATCCGGTGGGAAATTGCTGCACAGCAGTTGCAATACAAAGTAGGAAACAGTGCAAATTTAAAAAATGCAAAGTGAAGTGAATCACTTTCTGTTCTCTTATGAGGTGCACATCTGTAGCAGAGATTCTCTCATGTCAGTCACACGTACAAGGAGCTCTCACATATCTTGTCATTTGGATAGGTACATATTCCTCGCAAAAAGAAATAACTGAATTCTGTTTGACATTATTAATTACTGATTAATATTAATATTAAATACATTTTGCTCTGCTTGATTCACCAGTGGAAAACATTGCTTTTGACTTTCATGAAGTTTGCCTACACTAGGTTTTGTGTGTGATGACATAATTGCTGCTGAAAATGAATACAAAACTAGAGCAGAGAGAGCGTGGAGTGTTTTTTCAAATGACACTAAAGCCCTTTATGATGTCCAAATTACATAAAAGTTCTATGTGTCATTTTTCTGCTTTGTAGAAATGTTGGAATAAAACAGTTGGAAATAGTAAATGGTGTACCTGCTCCAGATATTTCTACATCCTAAAACACATAAATTGGGGAGAATTACTTATTGGTTTTTAAAGACCTTTTGAAGGTCTGTGAGAGCAGCTTCCATACACCATCACCATTATAGAAAAACATTCTTTTTGCTCACACTGCAATAACTAGAAGGAAAGCAAACTGAGACATGGTGGTGGCACATGTAACTATTTGTATCATGCAGTGCACCATTAAATCTTCATGGGTTTACATTACCAGCATAAAGGACCTAAGGAGCTTTGTGTGAAGCTAGCTGTACATTACAGTTGTGATAACTGACTCAACCTGACTGACCTTGACCAAATATTGTCTAGTTTGCGTGGTTGTAAACAGCTGTATTACGCATATATGCTGTAGTTGTATTTCTTGTTTGCACCATTTTTAGCCATGCTAGCAGCGTGGCTCTAGGGATGATAATGTCAGTCGGTCGGTAGGTTGGTTGGTCCAGACAGAAATATCTCATTCTCAACAACTTTTGGATGGATTGCCATGAAATTTGGTAGACATTCATGTTTCCCAGATTATGCATGCTACTGACCTTGGTGTTCTCCTGACTTTTCCTTTAGTTCCACCATGAGGTTGAGTCTAGTCCGTAGTGAAATGTCTCAACAACTATGGGATGGATTGGCATGGAATTTCATGCAGATATCAATGTCCCCTCAGGATGAATTGTAATAACTTTGGTGATCCATTTTAATGTAGCACCATCATCAGGTCAAAATTTCAGGCTTGGCTGTGGACACTTTGTCTTGTTATCACATAAGTCCATTTAATTGCCTGACCTGTTTGTTTCATTATGGCAGTATGATAAGTTAAATATTATTCTAAACCTTATCCAAGATGCCTATTAACATATTTCTTGCTTATGATCATGTATATATGTTTTATTTAAGGTGTTTCCCCCTCTGTGCATATGAAGAATTAACATAGTAGTATAAAATATTGCAACAAAAGATGATAGCTCTAGTTTACAGCGTCATTTTGCTAGTGAAATGACAACTAAAGGAACAACTTATATTGTGAGTGATAACAGTTATATTATCCCCTAAATTGCAACTGTTCTATGCTACTAGGAAAAGTAATCATAATACATAAACTTTTTACCTGGCAGCCGTGCTGGTACAGTTACTACTGAAAGCTTGGGACCACATTTCTCTTGGTGGTCATGACTTGTGATGTACAGTCAGAGGTTACAGAGGATTGTTGGCCCCTGAAAAACTGGGGCTCCTCCCAGATGCATTTGTGTGTGCCTGAGAAATAAACAGCAGGGCTTAATAACAACATACTGACACACTGTCACTGATCCACAGGGTAGAAACGAGAAAGAATAGACCTAACTGGCCCATTCTATCAGGAGACAGTCAATGTCATTTTTGTGCATGGGTTAGTTTTCCTTAAATAAGGAAGGGTACGGTACTACCAGTACCTTAGCTGTGAATTAGGCTCCATCTAGGTTTCCTCTTACTTGCTAGGAAGTTTAAAAAGATAATCTGCAATGGCTGAATTGCATGGTGATGACATCGTCCATGCTTCAAATCAAAAAAGGCTGGCACAGGTATAGTTTTGATGAGAATATACTCTGTTCAGCCACACTAAAGCCATCTGTATGACAACTTTATTCTCTTAGAAATAAAGGAAAATACAGGGGAGATTCCTGTAAACTACTGCCATAATTTAGTCAGCCTGCTCTGATGTCCTGTACATATGTGGCATGTAGCACTTTGTGAGAAGCAAATCCTGTATTTCACTATACAGAATTCTAACAAAGGAAAGTGAAGATTTGTTTGAAATGACATTTATGCATATGTCACTGTTAATCTTCATTCTCAGAAGTGTTTATTTCTGTACTAATGTGCTAATAACCATGTTCGATTAAGATTGCTCTTCTCATTAATAGTTAAAGTTGAGGAGTCATTACCTAGCAAATCAAATAAAGTTAGATGGTCAGGAAACCTAACATTATGAAAGAGGATGAAGTATGGTGGAAAGGTTAGGAGATGCCTCTTACTGTAGATGGTGGCTGAATAGAGTTTTCCCTTTGTCACGTGACACCCTGGGGACCCTTAGACATGTTTCTGAACACAGGAATGGCTTGTGGCATCATATGGTACAGGGAACATCAAGGATGAGGCTGGCGTTACTCTTTTCTTATTGTCAGAAATCCCGTGAAAAGACCAAAAACAACGATGAATTGATCCTACTAGACGGGATGGGGTTCAATAGCATTTTACTGAATCTGAATCCAGTTCCAAATCCACTCATCGAATGCGAATCCTTTCCAATCCCTTATCGAATCTTTTTAGGTACTTTGTTTGGTGGGAACTGAAGACATCTCTTAGTCTTAAAATATGTACTGTTTTTATTCACTTAGTATCATACAGTACCTAAACCAAAGATATTCTGCTGTTCTCAAAGGGTGTTGGGCTTTCACCACATATTTTGGCTTTGTTCTGTGACATTCATTAACCCTGTCCTAAATCATTTTAACTAGTAGAAGCTAAGTAGTAAAAACAACACAGTGGAAATAATATGAAATCTATTTTATTGATAGATAACTAAATAAAGGCAGATTTTTCTACATACAGGATGCTTTTAATGGTAACTGAAGGCAAAATGGTTGTTGCACTGCTAAAGGTCACAGAATCTGATGGGTCACAGAATACGGTGTAACACCGGCAGTAGGCTGATGCAGAGCACTCATCCTTATTTTAACATGATGTACGATAGATACATATTTAAGCAGGGACTTGTTCCCTCCTTTGTTGTGAGTACTTTCCCTCTAATATTGCATCTGGCAGATGTTTGGTTGACTTTGGTGAAGTGTATCCACACTTTGGACGTTTTTAAGTTAAGGAGGTCCACCATGTTCAGTCAGTCAGTCTTATGAACATCCGTGTTGTTGAGTTAGCACACCAGTTTTTTCCTTTGCAGATGCCTGTTGTGTCAGAAAGAGACAAAAGAGACTCTAAGAGTCTAAGAGAGATTGTGAATGAAAGATTTGATAATGAATTTGTTGGCTGTGGAGCTTAACGAATCTGGATCCAGAATGGAACCGGTTCTTGGAACCCATCCCTACTAACAAGTATTGTGTATGTATCTAAAGCCTGATATACAGTATCTTATTCCTCTGTGCCATATAACTCCGTTGTCCAAAAACGTTAAACATTGAGTCATGCTGTTGCACTAGTTGGCATTTTCCTTCATTACCATGAACACACACACTGAGCCATTACAAACATTTAACTTTATATTCGTGAGGTGTTTTTAAAGATTTATGTCCTCAGTAGGAACCAAAGTACTTGGGGCTGAAGTCAGAAAGTATTGAGAGGTGGACTAAGACATTGTTGGTTTTGGTCTTTTTATGGGATTTGTTGAAAATAACAAAAGTAAGAATGACTAATCCTTTAAATAAATCTGGTAGACAATTCACCAGTTTCTGCTAAATTTAAAGTTAAAATGGTGTACATACTGAAAAAAGTAGAACTTGAGTTTGACACTTTCTAGCTGTCAGAGGCAAATGTATCTAGCTATAGTGAACACTGCACAGAGCGAACAGAAAGCATCCTTCCACTCATGTTGTTTTGACTCAACACTGGAGATTTTCTGTGATAATTGAGTAGGATGTGGGGCACAGAGCATGGAGGCCATGTCAGCACCTGCTGGTAAATATAATATACATCATTATCAGGGTTGTGGTATATGATATTGTTTGACATTTTGTGTGAGAAGTGCTTTTAGTATGTATTTCTGTCTCCTGTATATAGATGAAACAGCATTGATCTCGCCTATTCTAAGCGCTCATTAAAAGCTCTGTAATTTTAGCTAGTGATGCCAAAAATCATGTATCAGATTATTTAGACATCTGCTTTTCATTAATTACTCAAAGTGACAACCATTTAATTGGCAGGATGAATCTTCGTTTTGTACAGAAATTAAATAATGCAAGATATGACATATGACTGATAAAGAAAGAATTTGTTTCATGTTAGGGCTTCAACTTAGGGATGTAATAATGTACTTGAAATTCACAAGTACACAAGTTCACAACCCCTACTCACGATGGTCCACCCACACAGGTATTTTCACTTGTATTACCTAATTGGACCTTTTCTTAGGTCTGTGTGGGCATGTACAAATCTGTTGGGGCGCGACAATCTACACCTCTGTCATTCTTAGTCCGTAGAGCTGCTTGGTGACATCACGTAATTCCCAGCATAGCTCTACCCAACTTCCACCTGACCACAGGTCTAATCAGCTAGAGTAATTGAAGACACACTGTGGGTGTGTTGGGCCTTTAAAGAAAACCCATGCAATATGACCTTATGAGCTACATTGTATTTTTCCACTTTTAAAACTTCCAGTTCTGTTTAAACTGTTAATTTCCACCAATACCAATAGTTTTTATTTAGACTTCCACATAGCAACTGAGGGTCAAAATAGTACCCTGTGTTTATACAGGCTCACTCATGCACGATTTCTTGTTCATAAACTTTTATCCTTGAATACATCAAGTCCAAAAAGGACATCCAGTACTGCTTGGACAGATAGTTTACCCTCAGACAAAGAGGAATGGAAGTGAAATCAAAGGGTGGTTACTGTATGAGCAAACACAGTAGTGGATAGTGAAGGATCCATAGAAACTGTATACAGTGTATTAAATACATAGTTCACACTCAATAAGTAACATGGTGTCTCTTTCTCAGTTCCTTCCAGTCGGCCAAGAGAGGAGACAGACATGGTTGGAAGCTGGACAAATATAATCTGATATATAAATAGCCTAACCAGGACACACACACACAAACACACACACAGGCTAGGGAACAAACATCACTTTGACTGTCTACCTTAACTCACTGAGACAGCTGCCAGTACAGCTGATCTACCTGGAGTGTCATGCTGCAGAGGGGATTTAGGAAGGCAAACACAAAATTAGTCAGGAATACGCACAAAGTGGAAAGGATAGGGAAGAGTGAGGGGATTAATGAGGGATAGCCGAGCTTTGATAATGCTGACGTTTTGAGCCGGCGTGTGCTCCCTGAAAGCCCTTTGTTTAGTCCTTATTGCCATTCGCCATCTGTTATGGTCCAGTTGCCAGATTGCCTGGAGCAACATCATCAATCCCCCCTCTTTCAGCATTTGATCTGTAAAAGTAAAATGCAGCTATTTCTGACTCTGTACTCACCAAGTCAAAAGCCGATATCTGTTCTGACGGATTGTGACTCCTGTGTAACCCCGAGGGTTCTCTGTTGTCATGTTGGCCACTTCCCACTCCTCAAAGGAAGTAATGACCTGTCCTTGCCTCAGTGCATCTCCAAAATAGACCGCCGCACACATGAAGATGAGAACATCTCTGCCGCACTGAGGCTTAAGTGACAGATTTCACTGCGCATATACAACTGTACTTTGATGTTGTGTTGCACATTAACAGTTCAGCAGTGACTCTGTTTAGAAACAGGTCTAACATCTGTGATGTTACCCTGAGGCGCCTACACTAACACACCGCAGTGCACTGTGTGATCCCTGCATATTTATATCTGAACTGTTCAAACATTCATCTGGCGTTTCTCTATTCTTTATTCATTCACCTCTCACCTGTTCCTTCCTTCCCTTCATTTCCTTCATTAAATTCCATCCACCCATCCTTTTCACCTCTCCGTGTCCCTTTCTGCTGACACCTCATCTCCTTCTCTGTCGATCAGGCCGGGCCAGTCTACACGGCAAGTCCTCCCTGCGGATAGAGAATGTGCGTTCAGACGACCAGGGCTGGTATGAGTGTAAGGTGCTGATGCTGGAGCAGCAGTATGACACCTTCCACAACGGCAGCTGGGTGCATCTAACCGTCAACGGTAAGTACCATCAGCATGCATTAGTCATACTGTTCAATATAAACATCGGACTTAGAAGATGGAAAGACTGGTGGAGAAACAGATATGTATATTGTAGACTGATGTATTATTACACATGTATATTGACTTTTTGTAAAAATCATACATTGTCAAGCCTTTGAAATGATACACTGGTTGTCTATGGGAATATTATGCAATATTTTGGCTATTACTACACACATAAGGATGATTATAATAATGGCGATTATTAGTGTTATTATTATTAGCAGTATAACCCAGTGTAATATTTTTTTAAGGACCCTATTCACTTCGAGACATGCATCAATGCAAACACACTCACTCACACACACACACACACACACACACACACACACACACACACACACACACACACATTACAGACAACTGGGATTTTATAAGTCACCCTTTCACAATACCATTTGTTATGCACAGGACATACAATTAGAAAAACTTAGATAAACTGTTGTAATACTGTAAATAAGCCAGTTTGAGTCTGTAAAATATTTTAAATGTTTGTTGTGAAGATGATGTTTTCTTGTGGCAATATGTGGTGTGTGAGGTCACAGGATTGTAGGACTATATAGCCACGATAAAGGTTCAGACCAGACTATCTCAGCACAATGCAGTAAGTAATTCAGTTCTAAATATGCGTGTGAAAATTGTGCGTGAATGTGAACATTTATTCAGCCGCAAATATAAGTATTAGATTGGACTCAGTATTGGCTACCCAATATTAAAGGACTCAGATCAGAATCTGAGCCAAAACTTGATCGGGGACAACCCTAACTATTACACTCACTATCACAGTTGGAGCTGCAACCAACACATATTTTTATTATCGATTAATCTGTTGGTTATTTATCCAATTTACTAATTAATTGTACTGTTATAAGGACTACCTTTGTAGCTTAAGGGTCAAGATACCGACCATGAACTGCAACATCCCTGTTCAAGTCAGCCCGGGCATCTCTTTCTCCCTCCATTCCTGTCCCCAAAATACTCAAGAGTTGAACCAGCAAATGACCAAAATTCAGCTCTAATCATAGCATAAGAACATGAAGCTAAATCATTTTTTTCTAGGCATGAATGTCATTTTTTTTCACACAGTGGTCACCTGGGACAGAGATACTGTCCAGTAACCACAAGATCAAAAGTTAAGTACCCATAGTAGGAAGTATCCTCAACACTGATCATCGCTCGATTATCGTGGTGTCTGACTGGCCTCATGGTGGCTGTGTCATAACTAGAAGATTGACAAAGTTGCCCCTGAGCAAAGCACTACATCCTCCTACATACTGTGTAACCGACAGTGTCTCTGGAGAACAGCACTAGACCAGCACCTGAGTGTAAAATAAGTGATTTACGCAAGTGTAAACACTCACGGGGCTCTGTCACAGAAACTAAGAGTATTGTTGCCTTCACTTGGTAGCTCAAGCATTCATCGAGACACTTAGTCAGACAGCATATGATGACGCTAGTTGCTGTGGTAACAGACACACCAGATACGGTCCTGCACAACCCCCCCCCCGGTCACTAGCTCAGTTTCGTCACTGTTGCTCTTGTTCTGTTTGACTTCTCTCCTGGAAGTGTTTAAAGACCTCAGGCTTCCTGCTCTGCCTCTTTTCTTCTTCTGTCTTATGCCTATCACTCCTCTCCTGTCCTTCAGTGTCTTGTTGCCACAGGACACAGCTGACTGGGTTGCTACTTCTACCAAGATGCTGAGGTCAACTTTGGTCAGAGATGTGCCAAAAAATTAATGATTTTTTATTGACTAATGGGACTAAAATGAGACTGGAATTTGTATTTAGAGACGTCAAACCAAAAAAATCATTGTCAATGTATTGAACAGTAAAGTAATGAAAAATCTGTGTGAAAATATGTGTTTAGGCATTCAAAAATGCTTAATCTACAGTACTTTTGGGCATGTGGAATGAACAAATCACAAACTAGAGGTTCACATTAACAGTCCAGTTTTGAAACCTGATCCCACTACAAGGCTTCACAGATTGGATGTACTCTACATCTTCCTGTAATCACAATGTCCTCCCTGTGGCTTTTGTTGAATAGGAAATTGTGTTTAAGTGAGGAGATAGTCATGGAATTAAATACATTCTCTATTTAATTTGTGGCTGAGTTTCTAGTGTTTCAGTTTTTCACTAAGAAGAAAAAGATAAAGCTAGATGTCAGTGAAGGTGTAGGAAATAGCCCATGTGGGTGGGAGGTCAATATGAGAACAAACTTACAGTATACCAATAAAACTGAAAGTTAGCTTGGTTCAAAAATAGTAGCCTATAACATGCTATGTGTTGTGGAACTGCCCACTGAAAAATGATGGCTGTTAGATTCTAAAAACAGGCAGATGAAGACTCATCTTTGCTGATCCATATACTGAATATCTGCATGTATGCACGCAGCCAATGTGAGTTGGCAATGGCAACCACAATGGTGAGTGTGGTGTAACAGTGATGGTGGGCCAGCCTTAAATGTGCAGCAGCACCATTTGATGCAAGCCAAGAGTCTTTCACAGAATTCTCCTTTACCGTCAAATTTTAAGTATCTCTGAGGAGATACAAGTTCACATGGAGAACAGGAGGTGGCATGGGAGCGCCCTGTATGACAGCAGCTGGCTTGAGTGCTATGGCAATGTCCTGATTTACTGATAAGCAAGGCAGCTGAAGCCACGGAGGTTTTCTTGGTGCAACGCTTGGTGAAATAAAGGTCCTTTGATGGAGGGACATACAGCAGTGATGCGGTGGCAGGGTCAGGGGACCAGGGCTCTGGGGAGTCCCTGTTGCTTTACCGATTGCTGATGTCATCCACATGCAGCTCCACTGGAGGAAACTCCCACCTCTGCCTGGCTGGCAGGAAGAAGCCGTTCAGACAGGTTGTCCAGTCTTTGATGGCATCGGTGGTGTGTTCTGCACCATGGCAGAATGTACTGTAGTTACTACAGTGTAGAATGTATGTACAGAATCAAATGATCTGTGGCTGTAGAAGTCATGGTGGAGTCACCAAAGCATAGTGCATAAAAGATATGCACTAGAGCCAGCTTCTAAATGTTTTGAGCAGGGCCATATCAAATATCAAACTTCTAAGAATTACACTTAAAAATGCTTTAAAGAGCTAATTGCAGAGTAAAGAAAGTGAGAATAAGACAAATTTATCAAGTGCCAATACTTAAGTGTAAGGGACATTTGAGAGTATTGGTACATAAACAAATAATATTTCCTGAAGGAGAAGTCAGTTCCATCCCTCTCTCAAACTGGCTGGACATCGACAGCCTCATGATTTCCTGTGTCAGTTCAAACTGATCGGGCGACCTTAAGTGAAGACACCTCTCCCTGTTCCATATAGAAATGAATGGGGAGAAATCCGGTGTGAACACACCTTCACTCTTAAGTGATCACATGATTAAATCACATGCATGATCAGAGCAAGAAAACCCAATTAGGCTCAAGGATTTACTCTACATCTGCAAAATTATTCAGACATTTTCATTTTTTTAAAAGTATATGTTATTAATGTAAAACCCATAATATTTACAGTAGTAATCAACATGAGGAATGGATAACAACAATCTTTATCATACACAAATATATAAATAGTGATGAAATAATTGGAAATGGGCTGAAAAACATGAGAAACCATAAGGAGAATTCCACACTGATAAGTGCAGACATGGAAGATGAATGGAAAGTTATTGCAAAACTGCTTCATTGTGATTTATACATATTGCTTCAAACAACATATTATTCATCATGACCAATTATATTTTGTACACTGAGGAAACCTTTGCAGCTCTCTTAAATAAAGAGGGTATTTTTAAGTCGTAAGAAATGTGATTAGCTTTTATTCTGAAGTTTGTGAGTAGGAGTAAAAGTGAATTTTTACTTTTTACTATATCTTTCACTTATGTCCAAAATGTATTAGCAGTTTGATAAATACGCGCCCAGCTCCTCTGTGGCTGACTGACCATAGAATTGAGAAGATGAATGGTCAAGCCTTAAGGGCTCCATTAGGCCGTGACTGTGTTTTTCATTTGGCTTACTCTTTATGGGGTTTATTGTGATCTATGGAATGTCATTTACAGTGACTGAATCCACCCAAGCTTCACATCCCCACATCCGAGTTTCTATCAATATGTTGAATAATACAGTTCTGGCAGGCTGTAGATATTATGCAACCACAGTGAGCCGGTTGGCACTTAGAACATTGGTGTACATCCTTCAGTGATGAAGCTGTACTTCCTGTGATACCATCAAGTCTGTGAATACCTACCTCTCATCACCTGGGTATTAATATTTTGAGTGTGTTGAATGTTTAACTAGGTTTTCCAGCACCATATGTTTAAGTCTGGCTCCTACAGTATTTTTAGGAATTGCAGTGACAGAATCGTTAAGATTCAGGGCCCAGCCACATACTAATGCTGCATGAAACTCCAGCAGTGCTTCTATTTATAGACCCCATTTTGCAATCCACCTCTCCCTATCATTGTCAAACATCAGTGGTTGTCAGTGATTACTCTCAGCACTTTAGCTCTCAGCCTTGTCTGCATTGAAGAAGTAAGTGATGCATATAGATTCAGGGTGAGATGCATATAGATTGGGGGTGAGAGTGCTACATCGCGCTGATGCTTTTCCTCCACAAATTGACACCTTAGCTTCATTCCTGTGAACTTGTTTCGCCCTCAAACTCCTTCCGGACAGAGTGTCAGTGGAGAACAGGATGAGCAGGAAGGGAGGATGTGTTTGTAAGAATGATGTAATTATTGTGCAAGCCATTTGCTTGAATGAAAGGAATACCAGACCAATTATGACATGGAATGAGGTTTTACCTCATATTCTTCTTCTATTTTTTGTATTCAAGCTATTGCTGTTGTTAGACAAATATGAAATGTTTGCCCGCTAAGCGGTTTAGAAAATGGATGTATGGATAGATGGATGGATGAAGAAGATCACACTAACTTCACACAGTCCTGTGGAAAGTATCCCAGTTTCTGGCTTCTTGGGACATTGCTATCTCCTTTCTTCCTTCTAAGATGATTTAGACACCCACTGTTTTCCTCGCTCTCCCTCACAGTGGAGGCCCCAATCCAGCATGAGGTGATGCCAAAGAAGCAAGGTTCATAACTCCCAGTGTTAGTCTTCAACTGCTCCCCCTAAAATAGCTTCAGCACATCCTCCCGCTTGCCATCCCTGTATTCTGCAGCAGAACTCTGCAGTGCCTGCATGCTGCAAAACAGCCCCTTTCACTATCTTTCCTCTCTGTTAGTGTCTTTCTTTCTTATTCCTTTCCCCTTCTTTACCTTTGCCTTTCTATCTCTCTATATTTTTACTTCTTCCCTCATTTTTCCCTTTTCTCTCTTATGATCTGTTTGGCACTTGCAAACACACACATACTAGGGTTGGGCAATTGTTCCTATTTTCATATCCTTCAATCGTGGTTACTTGAGATCGCCGATAGGTGATCCAATTGCTGATCCAATCGGCGGTGGGATTAGGAGGGGGTGGTGGGGACTTATGTCACAGCACGGCATTGAAATCCTGGCCAGTTCAGACCAAAGATTCATGACGAGACAAAACCGTTTTAGAATGTTGCAGGGAAAAGTTGCATTTGTGTGAACTGGCTCATCTCAGCTCGACTCAAGCCGGAAGATGACTGGTTTTAGAAGGTAAGGCACGTCACCTGTTTCAACAGCCGATCAGCTTGTTCATCATTCATCAATTTGTTTGAGGAACAGCTGTGTCTGTATGATACAAGCCTTAAAATTTACTCAGATATGACCATATTTTAAGACGCTACAAATTATATCCAGCAAAAAATAGCCTGAAAATCCGGGCAGTTAAAGCAGAAGTACAGATAGTCATTGCCATGGAAACGATACACCGTCTCGTCTAGCCACATTGTTGTACACTGGGAGGTTTCAGACCACTGCATTGTGTTTGCAATCAAGGATTTAAAATTCACTCGTCACTCATGCTGATTAACGGGGCTCAGCAGGTGGACATGCTGGTCCACCAGAAACATCTCTAAATGCACAGTAGGGTGCAGATTCTAGAGATTATTTTTATAGTTAAATTTAAATCGCCTTAATATCGGCGTAGGAAAAACAAATCAGCGATCATCCCTTCAATCACCGATATACAATTCGATCGCCTATCGGCACAAGCCTAACAAATACACATACTTTTCTCAGCACAGGTTGAGTTCTTTGAGGAAAAGGAAGAAGAAATAAACATGTCATTGTGCCCCCTCCTTGTCATACTCTAAAAACAGATTCAGACATTTTTCCATTGTTTTTTGTGCCATGTCATGAACACGAGTATTCACTGCGTCCTCACAGCAGGGAAGAGCCACACTGAGCTGCACCTTTGTAGTCTTGCTACTGCAGCAGCCAACCTGGGATGTACAATGTGTTTGTCACAGAGTTAGCAGAACTTTGTTAACGGTGCTGTTCCTAAAAACCTGGTCAGTGGATCAATTTTGAATATTGGATTTTAGGGAGGACTAATGCAAGCAGAAAGAGACACAGTGAGATGAAGAGCTGCAGGAGGAGGAAGAGCTTTCTGTAGTTTGTTCAAACCAACACGCCTCCAACACGTCATCAATGCCTTTTACATTGTTGTGCTGTGCTGTGAAGAAACACTCACACCAAGGCTTGAACGGTGATCACAGCTCAGCTCAGCGTGACTATTCCCAGCCCTATCAAAAAATTACCAAAGGGAATACCAACATCTCCTCTACCATCTGTCAATCTAACATTGTGCATCAACAGAGACAAATCAGATAAATGGTTTACTGAACAATAACAATAAGCTTGTAAAATAGAGAGACCTCACAAAGTCAATGTTATTACTTTTACAGTAACGGTAAGTATTTATTCACGTGTCCTCCTGCAGTGATACAGAGAGATGCTTATTGTTGTGATAGTGTTAAGCCCAGTTCTGACCAAAGATTCACGATGAGACAAAACCGTTTTAGAACGTCGCAGGGAAAAGTTGCAGCGGTGTGAACTGTCCCATCTCAGCTCGACTCAAGCCGACTGATGGTGTTGCCTGCGACTCAGCTTGTCAAATCGCCAGTGGCTGATTTTGGAACGTAAGACACGTCACCTGTTTTAAAAGCCAATCAGCTCGTAGCGAAGTTAGTCGGTCATCTCGATCCGCTCGTTTTTTTATGTTTTCGCACTAGAAATGCAACCGTAGCAAGTAACTCACTATAACTATCTGTGCATACTGAAATTGTGACTCAAGTCAGTGTGAGA
>LKNJ01003375.1:6290-45590 GCA_002120245.1 Maccullochella peelii
CAATGGAAGGAAACACCATGTCTATGGATAATATGTCCTAAGGGAAGCATGTACAGAGAAAATAAAATTGGTCCCTAAACTGACCCCTGAGGGACACCATAATTGACAGGAGCAAAAGATTACTTGTGGTTAATAATGGAGACATAGAACCTCCTGTTTAACAGGTATGAAGAGAACCATTTTAAGGCTCATTCATCATTAGTCACCCTGAGCAGGGCGGTCTCAGTGCTGTGATGCTTGTGAAAGCCGGATTGAAATTTTAATCGACACATTCAGGTGATGCCGTCGTAAATGACATGTTTGAAGTGTTTCCACAGACATACCAGACTTCAGTTGAACAATGTCGGCATACAGTTTGACACTAATCGTTGTTTATTTTCACTGTAACCGTAATGCTCCCATACAGTGGATCTAAATGTCATAGGAGGATCCTCCAGCTCTGGTCCCTCATTTGTGGATGTAGTGTATCGTGCCACCCATGTACTTGTGTGTGTGCATTAGGGTTGGGCACTTGGACGAAAATATCGGAGATGGACTGAGTCCATCACCAGTTGTTTTGGTTTCTTTGGGCATTTATTGTCATTTTATTTTGCTAATTTAATGGTCTGCCTCCTCAAGAATTCAACCAGGTAAATAATTCTCCTGTAAAGCACAATTCAAAGTGTGCATGAATAGGAAATGGCAGTCGGAGTTGGGCTATATTATGCACATTCTTGTTACTTCTACTTATTTCCGACGAGTCTTTCACAAAACAGGGCAGTGACTAAATGACAATTAAGCCGTCTTTAGTGGTTGCTTTCCGACCGATTGGTGCTGAACAGGAACGCCAATTCATAAATCATATTTCAGAACTAGACCAAAAACTGTATGTGCAGTTGTAGCATAGCTTTGTTCTCCCGAAGCAGAGGTGTCCTTCATGTGACACGATGTGACAGCTGTTTTTTAGCCCTGAGTGGTGTCTGCAGACCTTCACTCAGGTTACCTACAGTCCCACATGAGCTCCACCAGTCAGAGGAAGGTCAGCCTGTTTGTTGCCAACCACGATGAGTGTATCAATATTTTTTATCAACTCTGAGCTCATGTCATCTGGATTTTGACCACTCGACAGTCAAAGAATACTGTTTATTATATAAACAGATGAGGTACTGAGATTTCAGTGAGTGAATGAAACTGAACCAGTAAAGGCAGGAAATGACACCCTTGCTCTGATCTCAAGAAGGTGTTGACCTATTCAGAAGAAAGAATGGGAAATTTCACTTTAGAGTTTTAGTGCATTGTGTTTTTGACCACTGCTTAAAAGTGAAATGCTTGTGTTATGCAGAGAACCAGAGGGCAGAAGAGGAAGAGAATTCCCATCTGTGAAGACAGAGAAGATAAGATCGAGGTTTGTCACTTAATTCTGCTACAAAAAACTACTGCTGTTGTTCTAGCTTACATGCTACTGACATATTAAAGTTCTTTATGAACCAATTCAGCTCTGTTCTTTACCTTCACTGATATTAGCTTTTTTGACCGCTTTTACTTACTTGAGTAATTCAGGTTTTTATTACTACAGGGTTTTTATATAAAATCAGAGAAAGTGTTATGTGGAGAAATGTACTCATTAGACTATATATATATATATATAAACCTGCCCTACAGAGCTGCTAAACCTCCTCACATTATGGATTTCAAAACAGAATTTATACAGATGGAAGGAGGCCTGGCCATGCTGGCAAGACTAAAGAGAAAAAAACAGTCAAGTGATTTATTTCACACCTTTGGTCATGGTGATAAATGGATTTAAGTATATTTCAGTCAGTCAGCAGAAGGGCAATTATCACTTATTTTCTTTGATTCATTCATTAATCCTTTATCAATTTTGATTCATTTATTAATCATGTAGTGTAACAAATCGGGGAAGACATCACTTTGAATTCTGGAAACGTCTGGTGGGCATCTCCTATTATTTTTAACGTCTTCCCGTTGTTCACTCCTTCTAACCAGCAGCTAAGATACCTTAAGTGTTACATTTAAGGAAAAAAGCAAGGAACTTCTTGCATTCATTATGAAGCTATCCGAAGCAAATGTTTGGTATTTTTCTTGATAAATAATTAAAACAATTGGTTAATTTATGTCAATAGATTCACTATCACTATCATTTCACTGCTGATCGGCTGCAGCGGAAAATTTACTTATTTGCTTTCTTTCCAAGAGTGAAAGAAATGGTTTTGCGTTAACTACGGAGTTGGAGCCAGGAGGTGTTTAGCCTATCTTAGACTAGACTTCGACTGACAATTTGTGGTTTTAGGTGAAGTTATGTGCTTGACAAGCAATAACCATTTGGTACCATCTTGCCTTTACAGATAATTTAATTTTGGACAGAGCCAGGCTAGCTGTTTCCCCCTGCTTCCAGTCTTTATGCTAAGTTAGGCTAACCATGTCCTGACTCCAGCTCTGTACTTAAAACACAGAAATGAGATTCATATCACTCTTCTCACCTCACTCTCAAAAGAAAACCAAAATGTTGAACTATTCCTTTAAAGCCACTGACTCCACAGATCTGACCCAGGTAAACTAAGATGAATTTACTGAAGGCAACACATAGACTGTGCTAATTCTCATGGGGATTCTCTCTTTTTTTTTTTTCCATAAACAAAAACTTAGGGCATCCAAAAAAAAAAGAATATTATATATTATTAATATATTATAATCACATAATTTTTTTTTTATACACATAGTAGCTTTTAAGTACAGAAATGTCGACTGTTAAGAATCCACATCGGTCTGATTCCAAACAGACTTTCTTGAATTGTATTTGAGAAACATTGCTCTAGTGTACTCCCCATCTCTCCCCAGTTTAACATTTCATTCCTTTTTACATCCCGACCGCCAACAAGTGCCCATACAGCTTTTGATTCTAATCAGCAGTGTTTCCATAGGAACCACTGCCACGGGAACGCAGACAACGCCAGTCTACAATGCAGAAAAAACCCAAAGCTGACGACACGAGGACTGAGTGTACAACCTGCAAAGGACCGGGCGACAACGAAAACCTCGTGAGGTGAGTGAATGTGTGTGTGTGGCTCAGAGAGGGAGCACGGGGCTGGGGTTATTAGACATGCTCTGTGTGTGTGTGTGGCTCAGAGAGGGAGCACGGGGCTGGGGTTATTAGACATGCTCTGTGTGTGTGTGTGGGGGGGGGGTGTCTCGTGAGGCAGCCATATCCTCCTGATGATTAAAGTTCAGTCTTCATTAGGCTCTGGCCGCCTGGGCTCTGCTGAATGAGGGGGCTGAGGGTATCTTCTCCATAGGCCCCCTATATTGACCTGCCACATACATTTGCACAGTTCATTAGGGCGTAATGAATAGCACAATTTATTCTGCTCCTTTCTTGGGATTTCAGGTGTCAGGCATCTAATAACCAGGATTCTTCTTTGACATTGGAATTCTGTGAGAAAATAAAAAAACTAGATTGTAGCAGGCACCTTGTCAGCACATTGTCATGTGATGAACCTCTTGCATAAAAATGTTCTCCATTCTGATCAGATCAGAATTCCCTTCATTCATTTCATATTGTCTCTACCAAACTGTCATTGGCTCATTGTAACTTGAACCTTGACTTTTTGAAATGTTATGTTGAAACATAACTCTAACCAATTTGAGCCTAACACTTCACCATCTTTTAACATTCTACCAATTGCTTAACAATAAATTCTCAAATAGTGGCAGGAAGCCTTTATTTGAAATAGGCTTGTATTAAAGGCATTTAACCCAACTTGTTTTAAAGTTTTATTATTTTAATAGGACATCTTTCTCATTTCTGATCTGCTCATGCTTTAATTTGCTATTGATATAAACTCCATCTGACATAAACTGACATTTCCTCCATCTTTACCTGTTGTCTTGACAAATTCAGAGTAATGTACATTCTACAACTCAACTCAATTTCATTACTGCAACAACAGAGTCAGGCCAAACTCATCACTCTGCTGAAATTTTATTTTTAAAAGAAGTACTATTGTTACTCGTTACTTAATTTAAATTGCTGCTTCTTTGCTGTTTTTTCGATTGCTCTGAAACTTCGATCAACTCAGTGCTTCCTACACAGATGTTTCACGTTTCTGCAGTTTGAAGAACATAATCCCTCTTTGTTAGCAACTCGCCTTTATTTGTCCATGCAGGCTTATTATTTGAGACTGGTTTTTATTCAAGAATTTACCTTTTTAATGTATTTCTTTTGCACTACTATACAGAGCAGTATATGTAGACAGGAAGCATCAAGAAAATGTATACTTCATTTACATCTCTGCAGCAAGATCTTATACTGCTTTCTGAAATTGATACTATGTCCATGGCCAGAGCAGTATCATGGGAAGAGATTAAAGAAAAAGTGACACTTGAAATGTTTGTGTTTCATTTGTCATACTCTTGAGACAGTGTTTAAGTTATAAGGGTTGCTGGTCGGGGTGTGAGGTGTGCTGCCCTGACTCTTTCTATCTTTGCATTGCACAGGTTGTGAGAGCCGGGGCAGCCACCTCACCTCCCATAAAAACTCGGGACAGATGACCTTTGGCTTAGAGACAGAGAGAGGCAAATTGAGGCGTTTGAAGAATGGTGCTCGAGTCAGGCTGGAGAACGAGACTGTCACGCCGCCCAACAACCGCCTCTGATCCAAACTGGACCAACAACTGTCCAACGAAAATTGAGCGGAACTGTCTGAATCTAAAACATGGAATCTAAATGCTGAAGAGTTGTTGGAGCCAATATTTTTTGGTTAATGTTGGACCCTTAACTGCTTTTACACACTACAAGTAACTTGGTGGATTCTTTTTGTGACCAATTGTGTGACCTCCAGTTGCATGTTTTTCAATTGTCTGCATCTATAAAGTTGTGATGCAGATAATTGAAATTAGAAACAGTAATGTATTTATACAATTCGTGTATTAAAGTATTTCGGCAAATAACAAACATCTCTCTTACACTATTTAGGCAGCATTAAACAAAAATAAGTAGAGAATGAATGAAGAGCTTACCATCGAGCCAACTGATGGATGCAACTGTTCCGAATTTAATTTATAAGACATTGAGTCCTGGTATCTTGAAAGATCCCATGAAATGGTGTCATTACTTTCTTAATGTTATGTACTTCCTTTAGAACCAGGATGTTAGACAGTGAGAGACCTATCAGCGGAAATCACAGTGGAAATCAGTTTGATTTGATAGGACAGGCAGAAATGCAGAATTCTTAAAAATTTTTGGATGATAACAGGATACCCGCTAATAAAACATGACCACTGAAGATGCACTGTTTTGAGGCCACTGTTTTACAGTACACATAGCTCAAGTGACCATTTCATGGGATCTTTAAGATTGTGTTCAAATCTGGCTGTTGAGTAAAATAAGTTTGTCGTGGCAGCTGAGCTTCCCTCTGTAGGCAATGAGTGGAAGACTCTTGGCTTGTTGATCATGTTGCTCGCAGTGTGGAAGCACAGAAAAGACAAAGCGCTAAAGAAGGGATTTAACTACTGCCTCGATGATTTTTGCATTTTCTGACTTAGGACGCTATCCCGAATGATTCCTCTCTATGCCTCTAGGTGCTCACCTGCATCCAACATGTATGTGAATTCTTTTAGATCAACAACTTTTTTTCATTGGTACTAGGCTGGTGCTCTTGTTGACCTCCACATACAACTTCTCATCAGTGCCAATCAGTGTTATTGATTGAAGTCTTCTGCCACCCAATCACTCTGAGCATTTCAGTGTGAATTTGGTTAATTGCAGATGCATTGAACCTAGGCTTTCCTAGACTTAGGGAGTATTGTGGTATGTTTTGTTTTTTTAAGTAAGTGGAGGACCAGTTTTAAGAAAAGTCAATGTTGTGTATAGAAAAGCCAACTGTTTCTGGTGTATCAAGTGTAGCGTTAAATATACGCTACCATAAAGCATCCGTAGTAGAAACAAACTAGTGTAGTTAGTGGTAATAGCACTTAATTATTAGTCCAACTGTCTTATTTAGAAGTCTTCCTCTGTCTCCATATCTTGAAGTGACAGTTAAACTGACACTTCTTCAGAAAGAAGCCCAGCTTTGTCTCCATGTCCCTGGTGGCCCATAGTCAGTCCTGTCAAAACACCAGCTGCTTGCTGCTCTGTCAGGGCTCGTGACAAGTGTCACATTCTGCCCTCATATGTCACTCTGTTGCCTATCCAGGGCCCTATATGCATGCTTTTGGGAACAGTCAAACCCATGCAGTTTACTGCTGTTTGCTTCTCTGGAGTGTGTCTAGAAACAACACAACACTGGGTTTGTCTTTACAGATGAGATCTCTGTGCAGAATGACTTGCTGACTCCCAACCAGTCCTTTTCCATCACTCATACTCAGTCTCAAAGACTGTTCTACAATGCATGGCTATATCTATTTACTCAGATCTGTACAGTAATTTAAAACTGAAAATAAGTGATGTGGTCTTGTAGAATTTGAATGCCAGGTAGCTATGTAGTGTGACAATGTGTACAGTATTTATGAGGAGGCCAAACATACATTTTCTTTTTGTGCCTACATACTTGATTATATATCAAAAGCTTGTGTTGTGAACAGAGTTGAACTCTGATTTGTGATGTAGTCTTAAGCGACTACCATATTTTAGTTTAATTGCCAAACATTTGTTTACAGACATGCTTTGAAGGGAATATTCCTGATTAATTGTGTACTGTATTACTGTGATCTTGTATGAAGTAAGAATGTGAGTGTTGCTGCTGTATGTGAAGTGTCTCAGCCTCTGGCCTATAGCTCTTGAAAATTAAGCAGAGCTTTAATAAACTCTTGACTTTTTCACCTTATTGCTGCAGTGATAAATGAGTGTCAGCCAGCTAATGAATTGTTCTAAAGGTGCGGCAGCGGCGGTCCGTTTGTGCGTGTAATGCCCTCTGTCATCTGTGATTTATCACCTGGGAAGTGGCCTTCTTGTCCAGGGGAGGGGGGCGGCTCAGACGAAATGTTGCCTCTCAGCCCGCATACAGTACAGTCTAGAACTGATCTGCTGGATTCTCCTGCTGCAGTCACTGACAAGGTTTGAAACAGTGAAAACTGTTAGTACACAGTATTGTAGCTACTGACTGCTAATATTCTGACCTTTACTTTTGGCAATTTTCATCCCTAAGCATGCAGAAAATTGTCACATCTGAAAAAGACCCAAGACCTATTAAAAAATAATTTAGAGCATGGGACTCTAAAGCTGACAACCCATAGACAACCAATAAAGCATTGATCAGTTGTATAATAATTATTAAATCATTACATTGTTTCATGTACATCATAATAGAGTTGAACCAAAGTGATGATTTTAATAAAAGAATAAAAGTCAAAAACGGGGACCAATGATGAGTACACACAGGGTTCATCACCTCAGAAGTATGAATATGCTCAGTAAATTTCATGGCAGTTTGTCACTTAGTTAATGAGATGTCTGTGTCTAAAGTTGACTTCTTGGCCTTTTTGGTGCTAGACAAAAGTGTCATGCGATGTCCAAAATGTAAATGGTTCATCCTTTGGAGAGCATGAGACTGCACAGTAAATTTCATTTAAGTCTGGCACTTGTAGATGTAGATTAAAGCCCAACCGAAACAGGAGTTTTGAGGCCAAAACTAAAATTTATATTTGAGAGTTAAAAAATCTGACACTATATCTGCCGAAATTAGTTTTTTACATAACATAAACACATTCTTGATAAGAATCCTTTAAATTTGGTTCTTAAAGAATTGTGACCAAAATATGTACTGAGTGGGACATTTTACAGCGTAAAAATAAACAATACAGTGTTGAGATGTAATGGAGACAGTTTTTAAAGACTCAAACATATCTTTGGCATTTCTGTACAGCAATTTTTGGTTACTTCGCCAGACATATGTGCCAATACATCTATTATTAGCTAATATGTCTTGGTCTTTCTTGTGGGACAAGAAAGAAAGAGAGACAGTTTTATTTTCAACATGGCATCACTGTGAGATGGAACCAACTCACCATGGCGAACTGTAGCTGCCCCAATCCCTCATCCTCGACCCTGGGGTCCTTCGGGACGGAACAGCAGCCGGCAAACCAGAGATCAGCTCGCCTACAGCTGGTTTCTGGTTAGAGGATGAGACTGAGGCCAGGAGGCGCAGGAAGGGGAGGGGCAGAGGGATAAAGAGAGAGAAAAGCTAGCAGGGAGGTTCTGGAAAGCAGTAACCTTTCCGATGATGAGTGCGTTTCCCATTACTGCTCTGACACGGGATGCGGGGAGATGATTTAATGGCGGCATTTTGTTTTTGCTGACTTCACCCTTTCCCCCCCCTATTAAAACAGAAAACAGAGCTGGGACTGGGGCTGTGTGGGAAGTGTGGCCAAGCAGCTAAAATCTATTACTCCTCAACTTCTTCCCCCATCTCTTTATCCCACTGATTCCACCACAGTGTGGGTGCGCTTGAATGCTTCCTGAGGTACACGCTCTTCCCTCCCATCCTCCTTAACTGGTTTCTGTCTTATCACCTTTTAACTGCACTGTGTTGCCTCCTAACCCATTTAATCATTACACACTGAACATGAACCACAAAGCCCTATGGGTGCCTTATATCTTAATTGATTACCTCGTCATAGACTTGTTTTAATGGAGTTGCAGTCTACAAGCTGTTTGTATCTCTGGTGGAATTTCCGTAGCGAGGTACCGGTAGAGTAGACTTTCTGGCTGGTCCAGTTTGTTCTGCAGAGGTGAGGGCAGAGACTTGCTGCTGAAACTGACTCTTCTCCAGGGTTGTACCCAGTTCACTGGGGCCCCCTGCTGGAAAATATGAGAAACTTCAGACACATAGAAAGCACCAGGTTAAAGCTGTACAGATCACTCTCCTTCCCTTTCAACCCAGCTGTGAATGAGTTGTGTCCAGATGAGCTAATAAAGGCAGCCGCTCTGACTTGGCTTTCTCCATAGGTGTGACTTCAGCAGTCCATTCATTACTCCCCCCTCTTGTAAAACAATGGCTTTGTTATAATGTTGCAGTGACCCAACAGTAAATTAAAGTAGGAGGCTCACAAAGTCCAATAATCCAGTCCTTTCTATGGAAAGACACCGGCACACTTTGTCATGGATGAGAGTCAATGGCTGAGTGCTTTGTGTCATATTGATTTCTGTCACGTGGCCACTCCCAAGGTAATTGCATTGCCCACTTGTGATAAATTCACTGCCTTATTTCAGCCACTTGGGCTCAGACACCAGGGCTGCTGGAGAGAAAAGAAGGCCACAAACCCAATATAGGGACCCATGACTGTGAGTACAAAGCAGTTGGGAAGCAACAAGCATCAATAACCCTACAGGTTCTGTGTCTCATCATTAAGGTTATTTAACTCAATGCTTCTTTTTATTGTTTTTGTAATCTGGTTTTGTTTGATAAGGAAAAGAGAACATGGGAGCTGATGCCTTTCTAAATATCTACTCCTCAAGGGGTTCACCCACAGAGAAGCTAATCAGAACAGGCAAAATGAGTATGCCTTAAACAAGTAAACAACAGTTACTCACATTTAACTGATATATTAACACATAAAGAAAGAATATGTCACTTTCAAAAGAAGAAATAGTTTCTCTCACAAATGAAAAGCTGAAGAGATTCATTACTCTCAGGGCTTTTGTTGCTACATCTCTACTTAGTCTGGCAGGACCAGTGACTTATGGTTACTAATGTTAACAAACGTTATGTCCATATTGTATAACAGACACTACAGAATCAGTTTTCTGGCTTGTTAAGACTTGTTTTAGCATTTACCAGGGTCGGCTGTGGCACAGAGGGTAGTGTGGTTGTCCATCAACCCCAGGGTTAGTGGTTCGATCCCGGCTCCTCCTGTCCACATGTCGAAGTGTCCTTGGGCAAGACACTTAACCCTAAGTTGCCCCCCGTTGGAGGCCAGCATGGCAGCTGTGTCCCCATTGGTGTGTGAATGTGTGTGTGATTGGGTGAATTAGACTACTGTTAAAAAGCTTAGATTACTGTACAGCGCTTTGGGAACCGTTTCAATGGTTGAAAAGCGCTATATAAGTAAAAGTCCATTTACCATTATCACATTATTGTTACATGTGGCCACAGTGACAAAGGTGTGACATGTCTGAAGGCAAAGTGTTTATGATGGTTGTCGTCATAGAGAGGGGCAAGATGCAATAATTCTTCAAATGGGAATAAAGGCATACAAGACCCACTGTGCATTCAAGTGACGGAAATAGTTGTGTGAAGAAATAAAAGAGATTGAGAGAGAAGCTCAAACCCTGTCTACTTTCTCGTACCTGGCCAATCACTCCTGGAAGTGGGCGGATTGACTTTTGGACTCGGATTTTCGGTTTCAGAAAGTTACAAAAATTGTTGGATGCCCAATTCCGTCATGGGAAAGGAGTGGAAGGAGGGGATAACACTGTTCCAACAAGCACTTCTGTTGAAGCTGGTCCTTTTACTTGGTCTGGTATGAGCAGTAGCTTATTTGATCATTTTAGCAAACCTTATGGATATGTATAACAGAGATTACAGAATTGCTGACTTTTGTCTCTTCTCAATGAGCTGCAGTTTCACTATGTTTTAGCATGTACCATTGTTTTATAATTGCCACGTGCTCACTGTGACAAGGATAGGTCAGGACTGCATAGGCTTACTTTAATTGCTTTTGTACTGATTTCTCCAATGATTTTTACAAAACAAAGCATGTTTTGTGCTGATCAACTGCCATTGACAATTCCACGCCAAAGAAATAACGTATCTTGGTCTAGATATGAACTAAATACAGACTGCTTTTAATACATAAGGTTATTCTGTCAGACACTACAACACAAAAACCCCAAGCAGAAAACCTTTTGCTCTGAGTTCTAACTACTCTATTTGAAATCCACTAATTAAAGTAATCAAGTACAACAGGAAATCATTAAGATTTGTTGCTTTCCTCTGCTTTGACATGGTTCACTTAGCTTGAATTATCTCACTACATTTCCAAGTCTAAAGAGCTCACACTTAGACACATAAATTTAAATTCTATCCAGTTGACTCAATCAAATATTGTGTCATCTATGTCCTCATCAGTGTGATTTTATTTAGTTGTGGTGATGCGTCACTGAATATTTCTGCAGGCTATGTGGACAAATGGAGGCTCTTTGCGGTTCCTTGAGTGATATCGCTTCCTCTTTATGAGACCTGGCCAGGAATGTGACAACGATTTTGAAGAGGTGTATGAGATCAAACGAAGCCAGCTTAGATTTGTGGGCCATCAGCCCCGCTTGGCGAGGACGGTCCTGGGGTGACGCCAGAGGGGAGGACAGGATCTGAGAACTTCACATAGAGATTAAATACCAGATGAAAGTGGACACAAATCTCCAACCGAAAGCAACATATGTAGCAGACAAAAGCAATCAATCATGTCACCACCTCACCTCCAATAAGATTACATCAATCAATAACCTCTCTTATGAGTGATTGGATTTTGTCTGCTTCCAAAGTACAAGGGAGGGGGAGGGGGGCTGCTCAATTTTCTCAATGATTAAAGCAGGGCCAAATTGCTTTGATAACATCAAGGACCTTGCTGTGGCTGAGTGTGTAAGGGCAGTGTTGGGAGCAGATAGGCTGGAGGTAGCAGGGGGCACGGACAGTGAAGAGACTGAGAACAACGCTGGCTACATTACGTAGATCAGCCAGTGAAGGTTCAAAATCGCCATCCTCCAAGGGCCCAATGCTGCTAAAATGTGACTTTTATGGATCAAACACCAGTCAGAAGCATCTGTCTCCTCACTACCTGGGTAGTTAACCAGCCTAACGCTGGCTAAAACCACAGACTGTAGGAAAACATGGACGATGTGTCTGTGATGTCACCCATAAGTTTCTAAATAGGTGTTTTGATGATTGACATTGTGGTTGATGTGGTGGTTCAAGGGGGGGTACTAGATTGAGCTAAAGTGGGACACGCAAGCACTAACCATCACATCTTAATAATTCTCATTAATTCTCTGGAAGCCTTAAAGCGGCTATAATCTGTATTTTTATAACAATGACAATGTGAAAACAATGTGATGATGGAGCTTGATAGTGAGTTCCAGCTCATTGTTTAGCTGTCCGGCTATATAATTACTGTTCAGGTTCACTCTCACCGCTCTCATAGTGTTGTTTTTAGCAGCAGCAGGCAGCTGTTTTCAGCAAAAAAGCTTTATAAACCCACTGTACACTACCTGCTCAGCACCAAATGGCAGACAGACACAGTGACCAGCTGGTGAATTTTGGAGCATTTAGCAGCCAAGTTGGCAGAGACCAAAAAGAGAGTTAAAAGTGAGTGAATGACTTACATTTATTAGGTGGCCAGAAACACGACTTCAAATGAATGATTATGTTGCTTCATAGCTGCTGGATTTGTTGCTAACAAGTTCACCATATCAACTTATAAGGCGATGATGTGCTGTGTTCACAGCTTGTTCCCGCTGCCCCCAAGTGGCCAAGAAATTTGTTATTGCAGGTTTACATTTTAGCTACACTCCTCAACATCTACTGGATGGATTGCCATGACATTTGACAGTTGCATTCATAGTTGCCAGCGGAGGAAGCCAAATTACTTTGGTAATCTTCTGACTTTCCTGTAGCGCCACCCTTAGGTTGACATGTGGTTTTAAGTAAAATGTCTCAACCTCTATTGGTTGGATTGCTATAAATCTTGGTACACACATTCATTTTCCCCTCAGGATAAATTGTAATCACTTTGATGATCCTTTGTTGTTTCATATATCGCCATTATCAATTCGTTTTTTACTAATGACCAAATACCTGCAAAACAAATGACATTCCTATCTGCGTTGTGTTCAGCGTGTTTTCTGTGTTTTGTGCTAACTTGCAAATGTTTGCATGCTAATGCACTAAACTAACTTGGCAACCATTGTAACCATTACATCTAAACATCAGCAGGTTAACATTGTCATTCTGAGCATGTTTCTATGCTGACATTAGCATTGAGCTCAAAGCATTGTTGTGGCTAAGTACAGCCACACAGACCCTTTGGCATAGCTATAGACTCTAAGTGTTGTTTTTAGCTGAAAATGTCTGTCATAGTTGTCAACAAGACACACAATAGAAGAAGTGAAAATACCAACTGAGACTTCTTCTTGTGGAACAAATTTGTTTGCTGTGTATTTTTAAAGAGAAATTTGGACTTTTTCTTTTTTGGAGTTTTACCGGAAAAATACTCTTTTATACTTTTAATATTCCCACACAACTTTGCTGGTGCAAAGGGCTAAACACTATGTTAACTGAGGAACCAGAAATCTCACACGTATTTGCACTCATTTGACAGTGTGTGAGATTTCTGGTTCCTTCGGGATAAATTTATTTTTCTGGAGTCATCATCTAGTGGCTATTTGTGGTACTGGTGGTATCTTTAGGCACTTTGGCATAGCCTTCAGTGTCAGGCCATAGTGGTCAATTGTTAGGTACTGATTTATGGTGTGGACTCTTTCCTGAACTTGACAAAATGTGTCTTGCCAATGAAAATATTGATATCAGGTATTTTTTTTGTGTACACGTCAGTATTAAATGGAGTGGACAGTACATTTTCTCTAAAAGAAAGAAGAAGAAGAACAAACAACTGCACTTAAAGCTTTTGTTGATAAGAAAGATGTGTTTGCCGTACTTCCAACAGGATTCGCTTAGCACTGTCACACATTCCGTTGCTCTGATTGGTTGTAGGTCTATCCAGTGGCATCCAGAGGCATTTTGGTCTGCGCCCTAACCCTAACCTTAACCCTTGGAAATCGAAAAGAGGTTCCAGACTAATTCGCATTTGCAAATTGGTCTGGTGATGTCAGGCTATGTTGTTATTGGTCAACAGCGCAAAGTTGAGCTCCTTGAGCATTTACTTCATGAGCAGTTTCTCTGACCACATTGAATAAAGTTTATTTCTCTCAGAAACTAAATGTAAGTGTTGCCAGGCCCTTACATCATTGGACTATAGTTGTGTTGGTCAACTTTCAGTGTGAATGTGTGGAACTGTCCGAATTTAAAGCTCAATTTTGCTGAAAAAGCGGATAGAGTTTAGCCCACCTTCCATGGATAAATGAAGATTAAAAACCAAATTATCGAACATACACAGAAAACACTGCGTCTGCATCAGTGAGCACTGCTTTAATTCAAAGATCTTCCCCACGATACACAACAAACATTACAAAGGGTTCATTAAGGTAAAGTAATTAGAGAAGCATGTGTGCAGTCATCACAGTCTTGCTAAATAACAAGAGCCCTCCTGTGAGTTTGGAAGGTCTTCAAGAGTCTCCAGCAGCGAAACTGAAGAGTTTGCTCCTTCCTTTTCGCCTTAGTTGGAGATTCATGTGAAATCAATTGGCGGTTTGTGTGCAACAAAAGGAGTGTGCTCATTAGTGGAGCACACACACTTTGGTCATTTGTCTTCTATTCACTAGGTGGCCGGAGGGCACTTTAAATTCCCATCGTTTCCTAGGCAGATATGCCTGCTCAGCCCATCCAAGATTATTTTCCGTGTGTGTGTGTGTGTGTGTGTGTGAGAGAGAGGGAGCGAGAGAGAGAGAGAGAGAGAGAGATCACCTGCCTCGGCATATTTGTGCTAATGTGCAGCAGCTGTTAGCTTATGCCCCTACAGCTTATAAGATGCCAATTATCTATGCCAATTAAATTTCTACTCTGATTTGAGTAAATCTACCATGTTTAATGTGTAAACACTACAGGTATATGTAGACCTATTTCACAGCTTTTCTTAGTCCAGTGCTAGAGGGCTTCCATAACTTTATGCTTGTTAGAGTTTGGATAGTCTCAGTTTAAATGGAGGTTTGAGTCCCTCTGTGTTCTGTTGGTTGTGGTCTTATTTTTGTGTTTTGACCATCATTCATAGTGATAACAAGTCACAAAGTTAATTGCTGACATCTGGGATCACAGTGACATTGTCTGACAGGACAGGTAAAATGAACAGTCAAACAATCAACACAGGTTGGAAACAAAAACCACAGGTTAGCCAAACTTATTTGGAAAGAAAAAAAAGGCCAATGGTAAGCTTATTATCTAAACTGTCCATTGTAAACATCCATCACAGTTTACACAGTACACAAACAGGGTTTTCCTGTATAATGTGGGATTATTACCAACAATACAGGGTTGCTCACTTTCAGTTTCACTTCCAAAAATAAAGTGGTTTAGATAATCTGGACATGTCTGCTGCTTCAGGAGACCCTCGGGCCAACCAAGCTGGAAAGATCTTCTTCTCAAGCTTGACAGTCTCCTTCACAAGTGGATTCTTGGGTTGCCGTCACAACAGGCACCGACAACCTTCTGACCACGACTCCTACCAGCCGCCTCCACAATAAAGGCTTTGAACAAGGCCTACTCCACATCCCCAGTTGCTCCCAGGATGCATAAGAAATTCTTCCAGAGGTGGGAATTGCTATTCCTGAGTCAGTGGTTCGGCGACCTCACAGACAGGGGCCACAGCCAGACATTCCCAGTTCATCCTCACTATATATTTGGGTTTACCGGGTCTGTCCGACAGTCTCCCCCGCCATCTGATCCAACTCACCATCAGGTGGTGATCAGTTGACAGCCCTGCTCCTCTCTTCATGCGAGTTTCCAAGACATACAGCAGCAGATCTGATGATACATCAGTAATTGATCTTTGGCCTAAGGTGTTCCGGTACCAAGTACACTTATGAATCACCCTATGCTCGAACATGGTGTTTGTTATGGCCAATCCATGACTAGCACAGAAGTTCAATAACAAAGCATCACTCAGGTTCAGATTCTCTGGCCATTCCTCTCAATTACCCCCCTCCAGGTTTCTTCATTGTTGCCCCCGTGAACATTGAAGTCCCCCAGCAAAACTACAGAGTCCCTAGGTGGTTTCTTTTCCAGGACCCCCCCAGAGACTCTAAATTCAATGCATAGGCAAAAACAGTTAGAGCGCCTTTGCCTGCTGCTCGGCTGGCAATGCACCTGACCCCAATGCCTATCCCTGCAGGTTGTGGAGGCCCCAGTTTCCCTGTTCTGGATGAGGTGCTGCAGCTCCTTCTTGGCCGATTCATGTGTGAATAACTCTTAGTCTGGCCCCTCCCCTGGGACCAATTTGCCGTAAGAGATCCTACCAGGAGCTATTTCTCCTGACAACACACCTCCCAGGGTCACAGGGGTGCACAAACCCCTCCACTACAATAAGGTGTTGATTCTTGGAGGGGTGAATTGAAAAATGACGTTTGAAAAATTCATCACTAACCCCCTTTTCCAGAGACAGTGTCGCTGTTACTCTGGATAATCCAAAGAACACACTGTGAACAGTTTTTATAGGAACTACTTCCTTCCTCTCTCTATCTCTCCCTCCCTCGCTCTCTCCCTCCCCTCTCTCTCAACCCAACCGGTCGAGGCAGATGACCGCCCACCCAGAGCCTGGTTCTGCTCGAGGTTTCTGCCTGTTAAAAGGGAGTTTTTCCTTGCCACTGTCGCTTGTGCTTGCTCTTGGTGGGAATTGTTGGGTCTCTGTACACATAAGGAGTCGGTCTAGACCTGCTCTTTATGACAAAGTGCCCTGAGATAACGTTGTTATGATATGGCGCTATATAAATAAAACTGAATTGAATTGAATTGAATTCAAATTGGTTACTGTCATACAAGTCAGTTACCAGTATCTTCAGAAAATAACTATAACTGTATCCACAGAATGCATTTTGAACATATATTGACTGGTGTAGCTGTTTGGAAAATGAATGGAAGATCATTAGACAATTTAAATAAGAGAAATTCACTGTTGGTTTGCTCACAGATACTATCCTCATGGATACTAATTTAACATGAAGTGAACAGAAGAATGCAGAATGACCCTCAATAAGCTCTTGACTCCATGCTCAGACTGGAGGTGTTCTTCCCTTCCTATGGAACGCCAGCCTCTTTTCACATTCACAGTCAAAGCTTGAGGCACAGTTGCCATCTACCATATTGCATTTGTCTGTAGAGCCATCAGATTGGATACCAACAAACTACCTAATTCCTTCCAGAACACAATCAACACAAAGCTGGCTTCATTGTTGAGGACTAGTAATTGATATCCAAACACTGGCTGCCATAAATCATGCACAGACAGCTTCTTGGACAGAGTGTATAATGTGATTTCATGATATTCATCCTGAAACCACACCATGAAAAGACACAACAATCCCAACTAAATGAAACATATTCAGTGTGGAGGAATAGTGATCATCCGCTGATTTCTCGATATATCCTGTTCATTTCATTGGCTGAGATGATGCCTCAACTCTATATGAGTGATGTGTCTGTTAAGATAAAAGTATAATGTATCCAATATGTGGATCCTTAAAACATCCCAATCCTGAAAAATCTAAATGTATACTTGTTTCTCATTGGTTGGCAGATTTCCTTTAAAATCATATATTGGCATGTCTCAAATATAGTTTAAGTCAACTGTTTAACCACTGTTAGACATCCATGTGCAAGGTATATTCAATGTAATTGCTTAAATTCACTGTAGTTCAAACCTTGGGTCCATATTATTAAACAGCAGGTAACCAAAGGAACAACACTAATGCTTCACAATCCTGTTAATGCTCACGGCTGAAACTAACTTAACCTACAATAAGTGTTCTCATTTATAAGATGATGGTGGAGGAAGCATTGCTCATACTGCTGTTGTTAAACTGATAGTGTTCTTTGCCTCCACTTCGTCCATTCTTCTTCATCGTCCAATATAAGCTGTAACGTAAAATACATTTATTTTTATGATGATGTACTTTTTTCAGCCCTGTGTAGTGTCTTCCCTTCAGTCTCCATACGGCCTCAACAGCCTCTAGCAATAAGTTAGAGCAGGCTGTAGATTGTGAGGCAAAACCCAGGGCAAACAAAATGTCCATAAAACACTCGCTGTACCACTCACAGCTGCTTGTTAAACTGATTGCTTTGAGCGCACAGTAATAACTGAAGGCAACTCAGGTGAGTGTATCAACATTCTAATCAACTGTCTCCTCTCATATTGAATATGGTGGCTAGACTCTCAAAAGACAATGATGAAAGAGATCTTGGTAAGAAAATCGACATGAACAATAAAAGTAAGGAGTATAATACTGGGATTATAGTAGAAATTACGCCCTTGTCCCCATTAATCTGACCCCACTGTGGTCAGTTTTCACTGGAACTACTTTTTACCAAAGATAAAGGTCCTAAACAAAATAGGTCTATATAATATTTCTAAACATGAAAACAATATCCATTAGCTATACCCGTTTACTTTTAGAGGGTTGTGGGGGGCTGGAACCGATCCCTGCTGACACTGATAGATAAAAATCGTCTTTAGGGGAATTTTTGCAACCTATCTGTTACTGTGAGATAATTATAAATTAATATAACTAATTGTTATTGATTACAGTGCATAAAGTGCTTGAACTGTAATAAAATAGCTGCCAGTACTCTAAAACAACAGCCAGTATAGCATGCACATGTAACATTTGGAGGCACAAATTAAGAATTGTTAATTTGTGCTAAATGCTAACATGCTCACAACATGAAAAACATAGCACCAAAAAAAATCTTGTCTTAGATTCAATCTTTTTGTTTTCTTTTTTTTTTTTTACATACATTTTGTATGAGCATTGTTGGAGGGAGCCTAAGAACAAGAATTTCATTGCTAACGACTGCTTCACTGTTATATTTGTACATATGACAAATAAAGAAAGTGACTTGACTAACCACCAGAGGTTGAACCACCAGAGGCTACAGTTAAAGTTAAACATTTTAATGATAACATTCTCTTTCACAGTTTTCACATGTCCCTGTTCACACTCAGTTCACTATATATATATATTTAGAATTTTTGTTGTAAATAAAATACATTCATAAATTCCCATAAAATTTCAAATCAACACTTCTAAAGACTCCATGCCAATTTACTCAATACAGTATACTGCCCATGACTCAAAAATGCTTTATCATTATAGCAATATAGTGAGCTAGTGCTGAAACAATTTAAGCGATTGATTGATTAGCTGATTGACAGAAAATTGTCAACACTTTCAATAACTGATAAATCGATTAATGTCAATTCATCATTGAAAATTTTAGAGATGTTGGTTGAACAAAATGTTGTAGATTAAATGACTTATCAATTAATAGAAAAAAATATCAACAGATTAAACGGTACTGAAAATAATTGTAGCTCAAGAGTGAGTAAAGGGATTGAATATGTCGATTTATACATAAGCCGCCAGGACTTCATATTCATTTATTTTTAACTGATTTGCAGAACAAGCAAGTTATTCATGAATCTCATTTCCAGTCAGCAGGGCCAGTAAAAGACCTAACAGCGGGAAACAGCTGAGGGAAGTCAATACTGCATTGCTACACAATAAAATACATTAAAAGCATGGCTGTATAGAGCAGACTTTTCTTTTAATCATTTATGAGGCTGACTGCCCTTCAACAAGCTCACCCTGCCTGGTAAACACATGCACACTCCACAATTAGAGCCAATTATGTCCTAATCAATGAAGGAGATTAACATTCTCCAATGAAAATCTGATAACAGCTTAACAGCCAGGGAGGTCAACCTGAACCCTCTCTATCCGTCTCCATTACTGAGGAAAGAAGGGCAGCACGAGGGGTTTGAAGACAGGGAGAGAAACACAAAAAGACAATAATGACAAGTGTATCTGCAGGGTTCAGAGAGACTTTTTAAGACATTAGTAATCTTCAGGGTAGAGTTTAAGATCAATTTCTAATCTGTGAAACTACAAACTAGCAGTGTACCAAGAAGAACACCGCAGGACATGTATGAATGAAATAATAATCTAAAGGCCCATTCCGACGGGATTAACATTATAGGGGGAGGTGCGGAAGTATTTTTTCCGACGTTGTATTGGTTGCTAAATAGGCCTATACGTTGGTGTAACATTTTTCTGTCTATCAGATGAGCAAAAACAATTTTGATTTACTTCATTTTCACACAAAAGTAAAATTTCACACTGAGCCGATTTGTTTTTTAAAAGAAAATAAGTAAAAGGACAAGCAGCCCTTCCCACAGAAAAAACTCAGAGATCCACTTTAAAATACAAGGACGTCACTCTGGATGGGATTTAATTGCAGGAGGATGATGCCCTTTCACAGAAAAACAGAAGGTAATTGTGGCCATAATTATTACTGGGAAGGGGGTGAAAAATTACCCACATACACGCTCTGGACGGGATTAAAATCACTCAACAGCACCAGGTAATGTTAAAATCACCCCACCTCCTCTCAAAAAATAAATCAAAAAGTTCAAATGGGGCTTAAATACACAGTATCTAATTTGTACCGCTAGAGGTCTCTCAATCAAAACAATGACAAAATTATTTATTCATTTATTTCATTCTAATGAAATAGCTGCAAGTAACATTAGCTAATGTGATGTTTACTTGCGAACTTACCGTTAGATGAGTCGACTACCCATACAGCTACTGTAGCTAACGTTATGTGGCAAATTCAATTGTGGGGAAGCCCAGCGCTGTTATCCATGGTCAAAACAATCATATTAAAATTGGACTTTGGAATGCATGGTAAATGGACTCTTACTTATATAGCGCTTTTCAACCGTTGAAACAGTTCCCAAAGCGCTGTAATAGTAATCTAAGCTCTAACAGTAGTCTAATTCACCCATTCACACACCAATGGGGACACAGCTGCCATGCTGGCCTCCACCGGGGGCAACTTAGGGTTCAGTGTCTTGCCCAAGGACACTTCGACATGTGGACAGGAGGAGCCGGGATCGAACCACCAACCCTGGGGTTGATGGACAACCATACTACCCTCTGAGCCACAGCCGCCGCTAAATTGTCTTTATGAGCCCGTTAAACGTTGTTCAACGCATGCGTACGCATTATTAGATTGTTGGCTGGCATGAGTCACTTGTCATAGTAGCACATTGTTGTAAGCTAGATCGATATAGAAATATCATATCAATAAATTAGGTCTCTACTGGATTACTGTGTTGCAAAATTGCATGCAATTAATGAAAAAATTATGCTGTGTGGCAGAAAAAATGGTGTATTACTATTAGTAAGTATATAATATAGTATAATTCTGTGACATTGTATTCTTCCTTCCTCACTCTCTGATGTAGCATCTGGTGTTATAGCAACTAGAGGGGGTAAAAGGCCTATGACGCCATAGAAAGGCAACCAAATGAAATGCACTATTAGCTTGAATAAAATTACGGATTTCTCTGGATAATTTTGATGCGGAAATGTTACATATTATACCTTTAAGAGTGGACGTGCAGCGCAAAGAATCCTGCCATGACACGGTGAAAAAATAGCACTTCTCACAAGTAGATTTACTTCATTACTCTGTAGTGGTTTGGACTTTGTCTTCGTTCCAGTCTTACCGTAATACAACTTTTGAAATGAACAATAAACATCATATTTAATCGTTTTATGGATGGCAACGTCTGTCCGTCCACCACTTCAACAACTGTTGGATGGATTGCCATGAAATGTGGTACAGACATTCACGTTCCTTTCAGGATGAATTGACTTTTCATCTAGCACCATCATCAGGTCCTCAGCTGTACTTTGTGTTTTCAGACAGCGAGCAGTGCTCACAGTGAATTTGGCAAGTTTGGTGCCTGTACAGAGACCAAATCAAAAAGGTGGCTGGTATTGTTTGTCAAGAACTAGTTGAAATTATTTTACTACAGACAGTGTGGGACAGAAGAGGAAGGAATGTCAGGCTGTACAGAAAGTTTGATGACATGAAAATGTGCTCACTGTGCTATCTATCTATCTACTTGTATGATTGGCTACTTGCAGGGTTTCCCTAGTCTGTGATTGGTTACTCAGTTCCACACTCATATCTGCCTTAAACTAGACAGTTTAGGATACCATTTGTTTGCTTGCTTGGTATTTTTAGCACTTGCTAAACCTGCTTGTTGATTGTCAGTCTGCTTGTTTTTGGTCGAGCCTTTGTATGTTTTATTATGTGAGTAACAGCAATTATTTATACTAAAAAGATTAATGACATCTGGACTTTTCTGTGAGTGCTTTTAACCTTCAGTAAATGAGGCGTATTCTCAATCAACACAACTTCTGGGTATAAGCATGGTAGTCATCTTCTCCGGGCATATTTATTTAAGTTTTTCAGTGTGTGTCCTCTGTGTTGTCTGACCCTTGTTACCTCACCTGAGGACACAGTCAATCCAACTTTAGGAGACCCGAGAGGCATTTGTCTGACACTAACAAGGCCTGTATTCATCTGGCCGCTGATATGAACCATTGGACAGCCAATGGCTGTGTAAGGTCAAAGGAGTAAAGTGATTAGAGGGACTTTCAAATGCATTAACAAAGTCTCATGCCTGACGACTAGCTGTCTTGTAATCATCCATCATAGCTCCTGAGCTGGCCTTGTCGTTGTAGGAAGACTGGCTTTATTTATGTAAGGAGTAACACATGCCCTTCCTGTCTGTGCCTCAGGTGTGACGAGTGCCGGCTCTGCTATCACTTTGGATGTCTGGACCCCCCGCTGAAGAAATCCCCCAAGCAGACGGGATATGGCTGGATCTGCCAGGAGTGTGACACATCTTCCTCCAAGGTGAGTGTGTACTGTATGTGTTTACATGTCTCAGTTAGGGTTGGGCTGGCCTGCTTGATATCTCTCATCATGACAGTATTTTGCTATGAAATCAGTATATACTTTGTGTTTGTTTTGACTTGTGTACTTATTTGCTAAAAATTGTAAGATATTAAAATTTGGTTTATTTTTCTGCAGTGATAGCGCCCCCTACATTGTTGGGTTTTTGTTGTTTGTATTGATTAGTGCAACTTTAAGTGTTCATCTTTATTGTGGAGAATGCCCTAAACATAAGCTATTTGGCTAGCTAGTTAACATATGCAACTGAATTGTTAAAGTTCTGTCTAGCTGGAAAGTGGTGACCATTCTAGAAGCCCACAGCTGGAGAGGGCCCATATTAAAGGTCTCGTATATAAACACATTTTACATAATTTAAAACAAGAGGGGCATCCATGGGGCCCAGCATGCCTAGCTACATCTTTGCATGTATACTGCTTTTTCACTTGGTTTTTAATGCCATAGTATGTGTCATCTTATGTAACATAAACATTCACATACTGTATACTTAATATAAAGAGTACCTGGCTGGAGTGAGATTTTTATGCCATGGCCCATGGGCTTAATCACGCATATGCACACTTTATGTGCACATATTTGGACTCAATTCACCATCAGGGTTTAAAAGAGTATGCACCTTACACATGTGGCGGGAGCGGGACCTTATATTCTAAGATTTAAGGATATAGCCTGACTACGCCAGGACTTCCACCCTGGGAAATACTCACAATTTCACAATATTAGACAAACACTAACCCAATAAAGGGCAGGGAGGTTCATTCACTAATGAAAGTCAAAGACGTGTTGTTATATAATATCTGTTCATGGGGACCATCAATGGAAATCAATGGAAAATCCTCTTGAGATCATGAATGTCCACAGCAAATGTCATGGCATATTCATTTAGTTCAGTTAGTTTTGGATACTTTTTAATGGACTAAAATGTTGGTGAACGGGAAATGTATTGACCTGATGGATCAGAACAGACCAACCAATGTCACCTTCCTAAAGTTGTGGTCACACTAGCACCAGTTTCTGCGTACCTGTTTTGTGCAATATTACACTACCCGAATGCAAACTGCAGCATCACGTTCATAGACTGTTTGCAGTCCTTGATCATTTTGTTCAATATAAATGTATTACCCATGTTGTAACTGTGAGATCATGAACAATTTTTGGTGCTGAGTGCTGGGAAATTTCATTCAGCTGAAGTACAATGACTCTCTGACTTAGTGACTTTAGTACCACATCAATCCCTAGCTTCATGTTATGTACATAAAAATGATCCCCCACACACAGATTTTTAAATTAGAGTAAAAGAGAGCACTAGTTTTAGATTGGCACTCTGTATTTTAAAGATTGAAAAAGTTGGATCGGTGCATTGCATCCCTAAGCTAATGTGACTGTACCTGAAGGCCAGCTTTCTAGTGAGGCAAGAACTAGATGTTATTCCAATAAGACCACATATGGAATCAACAAAAAACGTTGTTTGTCATTCCTTGACAAACAGAAAAAACAAACTCATTCCTTGACGGGAAACAAACTGTGGTTTTCTGTGTAAAAGTCAGGTTCAATTCAATTCAGTTTTATTTATGTAGCGCCATATCATAACAAAGTTATCTCAGGGCACTTTGTCATAAAGAGCAGGTCTAGACCAACTCCTTATGTGTACAGAGACCCAACAATTCCCACCAGGAGCAAGCACAAGCAACAGTGGCAAGGAAAAACTCCCTTTTAACAGGCAGAAACCTCGAGCAGAACCAGGCTCTGGGTGGGCGGTCATCTGCCTCGACTGGTTGGGTGTGTGGCTGAACGAACTACTCGATCGCTGTTACTTCACACTACTTCCACCTTTGCTTCTAAGATTGAACAGACCTTATTCTCACGACCACAAGAGGTTGCTTGTCAGGAAACATTTATGTTGTTTTAAGTGTTTAAGTGTTGTGCAGTCAACCAATTCTGTCGTTTTTCTGGTGTGAACATTATCAATCAAATACAATATATTCACTGTATAATTCAAATCCCCATGTCAGGTGAAACCTGTACTACACTGTATTTTCCTCCTTAATCATTGATTCAAAAGACTTTATTCACATATTATACTTTTATTCTGTAGACCTTTAACAGTAAAGACAAATAGTGAATATTAAACCGGCCTCTGTGGCTTTCTCCCCCTCAACTCTGTGTGTCATCTCCCTAGTTCTGCCATCTCTTAGACTTTCGTATCTCATTCCCTGTGGAGTATCTTGTCCCTATGAAGTTGCTCCCAACCATTGTTAACATCAAATGGGAGAATGTCTGGGCTTCAGATCTCTCTGCCCCAGAGCAGGGCAACATTTCACTGGTGACAGGAGAATAACGTTTACTGCGTTGACGTGACAAATTAGTGAAGTGTGTGTTTTTCTCTCCATTCCTTTCTCTCCATCCCAGCAAGCAAAGATCACTCATGTTCAATAACTGTAAGCCTGAAGAGGCATTTTTAAGTTTGTTGCTTAAACATGTGTACCAACACGTGTACACCATTTCTAATACTGCAGGGTCTACATTTTGAGAGGCAGTTAAGAATGTGACATTTTTGAGAAAGCATGGTGCAGACCTTTTAAGGCACAAGGTGCTCAGAGTGTCTCAGTAATAGCAAGTGTGGGGAGATAATTGACTCCACTAAGGGCATCTAAAAAGCACTCTGAGATGAGAGCTGTATTTAAGGAAAGTTTTATTATCTGCTTTTAAATGCCAAGCCATGCACCGTTTTTGCCTGTGGGGGGAGAGTGTTTCTTAAATGCCAGCATTAAGTGCAGAATATTACCTGATCGTTGTGACTGAGATTCAGATGATTGCAGAGATAGCTTGTGGTCAACTCCTCTGCCTGACAGTCTAGTACAAAGAATGGTACAGGAAGTGATTGTCAAAGCTCCCTGCAGCCACTGCTCTTATCTGAGAGGAAGATGTATAAAATCTGAAGGAAGAGGTACGCAGGAAGTGGCACAGGGTATCTTACAATATGAGATGCTGACCGCAGTTTAATTAATTATTACATTAATTAAATGTCTTGTTTGAAAGCCAGCCTGTTTGTGTATTGCGCTAAAGATTCCAGAGGTTTACTTGAAATGAGTATAACATGAACAGCATACTTTTCTATTAGTACTGGTAGAGTTTCACACATTACGCTCTCAGTTATACCAAGTGTTGTCCATCCATGTCTGAAAGGAGTGTTACCTGTTTCAGATGGCCACACTCAAATGTGGGACGATAAGCCTGCCCTCATGAAGAGAGGCAGTACGTAGGCACAGCTAAAGTCAGCATGCTAACATGCTCAGGATGGCAATGCTAACATTCTGATACTAAGCAGGTATAATGGTTACAATGTTCACTATCTTAGTTTTGAGATGACTAGAGAAAAAGTCACAAGATCACCAAAGTCAGTAGGATTCATCTTCTAGGCACCGAGGAAGTCTGTACAAAATTTCATGACAATCCGTCCAATAGTAGGTGAAATATTTCAGTCTGGTGGTGGACTGACATTGCCACTACCATGGCTACAAATCCAATATGACCATTAGAGATATTAAAGGGATGGATATCGTGGTATAAATGGTATGGCAAACTCTCTGACGATAGACAAATATATATCAGTTCCTTTTGGTGCAGATAGTGCCACCATGTGGCCATTTATATACCACTTAGATTTTTGGATTATGATTTAATGATAGCCAGATGCTGGCCCCAAGAAAGCATGCTGAAAGCTGTCTGAAATGTCCCAACCTCTCGCCCAAAATACAATCTTTTTTCCACAAAAAGTTAGGCTCTCAATTTTGAAAAGATGATTAACCTGACTTGCCATTTTATTTCACTTCATTATTCAGCCTGACATGTTCATGTTAGGTAGCATTTCGCCCTAACTAACCAGCAGAAACTGACCTGTCCTACCAACATCATTTTCAGTCAACACAGAACTTGCGGTACTGCTTTGTAGGAGCAGTTAACTAGTGTTTTCCACAACGATCAAATAGATCAAGGTTCAAGGTACATTTATTTGTTATTCTACAACACAGGGATGCATAATGAAATAAAAGTTGTAGCCCCCTTCACACTACACACACAGAGCATATATACAAATATTTAAATTTAGAATAGAATTTAAAAAATAAATAAATAAATGAAAACTATGTGTATATATATATATATATATATATATGTATATATATATGTGGAGATGTGTGATTTCCATGACAGGTTCTTTGTGATGCTGATTCCCAGGAACCTAAAACTGTTCACTTGCTCCACCTCAGGTCCACTGATGTAGACAGGAGTGTGTCTGCTTTTTCTTAAAATCAACAATTAGCTCCTTGGCTTTGATGACATTGAGCAGTAGGTTGTTCACTGTGCACCACTCTACAAGATTGTTAATTTCCTCTTGATATGAATTCTGGCCGATGATGGTTGTGTCATCCGCACACTTCAGAACAGAGTTCTCTACACGGGAGGGGGCTGAGCACACAGCCCAGGGGGGCTCCGGTGTTGAGCCAGTGGAGGAGGTGGGACCGCAAATCTGTACTGTCTGGGGTCTGTTTGTGAGGAGTGTAGTACTCAAGCCCAGCGTTTTCCAATCAGTTTCATGAGAGAGACTGTGTTGAATGCTGAGCTGAAATCAACAAACAGCATTCTGTCTGACCCATTCTGTGGGTATTGCAATTTTTAAGGTGTGTGAGGACTGAGTGGAGGGCAGTGGAGATGGCATCCTCTGCAGATCTGTTGATTCTGTATGCAAACTAGTGAGGGTTCAGCTGGGATGTTGTTTTGGATACCAGATTCTCAAAGCACTTCATAAGAATGGAGGTGAGTGCCACAGGGCAGTAGTCGTTTAGACTAGACACTGCAGACCTTTATGGTACAGGGATGATGACGATTGTCTTGAAGCAGGTGGGAACACTCTCCTGTGACAGTGATATGTTAAAATTGTCAGTAACGAGTCAGTTCTTAGTACATAACCAGTGATGTTTTCAGGCCCAGCAGCTTTAATCATATTCACTCTCAGCAGGATTCTTCTCACATCCGCTGTGGATACTGACAGTGGCCGGTCCTCTGGAGGCAGAGTAGACTTGACAGCTGACTCTTTGTTGAGGAGATCAAAGCGAGCATAAAATGTGTTAAGCTCATCTGGCAACGTGACCTCACACATGATGGGGGTGCTCCTGCTTCTGTTGCCTGTGATGGTCTGGATCGCTTGCCACATATCTTTGGTGTTGTTGGTGTTGAGGTCTCTCTCCACTCCACTCTCTGGGCAGATAGTATGGTCGACATCTTAACATTAAAAACTCAACATCTGGGGAACATTGTCCGTCAACTTTGACTACATTAGAGCACCATTGCATCTTCTTACTGGAGTCTTGTGTTCTGTCGGTGCGAAACATAATCCGCCCATCGAGTGCAATAGCAATAGCAGTCTCTGATTTCCCGTTGCTGAGTGAGCCTGAGTGTTATTTCAGATGTTTCAGACATTCAAGGGTCTAGAACCATACTATTAACAACTGGCACATTGCAGATGTATCCCAGACAAATTATTCCGTCACATATTGAGTTTTGGCCTACGTTGGAGGGATTGGAGGTTAGCAAAACTTTGTGAATCTTGTTTATGATCCTCACGTCATTTGTGTTTTGTCTGTGTGACCAATCAAATACAAATGTACAACAAAGTTATGTTCCTACTGTAGTGCCAAAAAAACAAACCCTAAGACACCAGTGATTTTGTTACCATCTGTGTTTTTCTGTCTAGGATTTTGTCTGTAAGGTCCTGATTAATAACCAAATATCTTTCTGATTAGTATTCGTCCCTGTGATTTCCTTGTATTGTTGAGATATTTGTAGAGCAGTAGTAATTACAGAGGAGTTGCTGGTTTACAGTGTTGCAGGAAAATGCAGGAGCTGAGCGTTGGTGCTGTTGCAGACATGTTTCTGTTGTGCAAAGGGGCAATAAAAGGCTTTATTAGACAGGCTTGAGTTCATTATAGACACTGTGTTTCTCTCAGCCTGCGCGGCTTAGATAAACCTCACTCTGACCAAGGCCACATCCCTCCCGCTGTCGCCCCAGGCCCTCACTGAATTGATTTCAGTAATAAAGTGACAGTCTTGCCGTAATATACGGATGGCCTTTGATTCAAGCTTGTTACCATGCCAAGAGGCGCTTGTTTAAGACTTTATTTACACCCTTGCAGCGCTGCCTGGCATGCTGGGTTCCATGGTGAATCAGACCAGAAGATTTGGATAAAAGGTTTGAAATGCCAAAAGCTCTTAAAGTTGCTCAGGCAGTGTTTAAAGTACTCAACTGTGAACTTGTGTGGGATGCACTACTTTAGCTGCACTCAGACTTGTTGTCATCAAAAGGATTGCAACTGTTGAAATTACTGTGCGTAAAAGTTTCGTTTTCTTCACTTCCTCCACAGCCATAGGTCTACTCCTACTCAGCAACAACAGTTTGCATTTGAAGTTCTTTTATGACCTCAGAGTATTCAGCTCTGTTTAAGTATTTTTTTTTTCACTACAGGGTGTTTATGAGGCAAATGTACCTTATGTGTTGGTACATTTTGATGGTTTGTAGCAGCTAATGTTCGTTTTGATGAGATTACCGTTACAAGCTGTGCCATCAATCAGAAGCTTCATCACTTGACCTGTGAAAGACTGTAATTAAGTTAGCCTAATTAACTTAATGAAGTGTCACACTTGGCTGGCTTTACTATAAAGGGTAAATTGAAAGAAAAATAGGCATCATTACTCATCAGATGTTCTGGTATTTAGAGTGAGGCAGGGGGAATGCATTTTTTTTTTTTTTACCAACTCCTCATCCAGTGGGTGTCTATCTTAGTGGAAAAATCTAACCTTTAGCCTGTTTTTATTTTCTAAATGAGGCATTTTTCATTAGCAATCTGATTGGTTTAATCAGTATTATTGGTGCATTTATGGAATGAACATAAATCCCGGTGTGTGATTTGAATTTGTTACTACATTCCCTTATCTGTATTCAAGTTTAATCTTAATGCCGCAAGATCTGCGCGATCAATAAGCCCAACAGTCGAGGCTTTTACTCAAGTGTATGAGGTGCTTAAGGCATGATAACCTCATCAATGATGGTTGTCTTTTAGACGTGGCCAAAGTTTAACCACAGTTTAATGTGATTTAAAAGCAAGCAGTGGCAGCTAAACAGGGGCAGCTAGCCTAAACTAGCCTGCAGGGACCTCGAGACATGGTCAAGGGTGACCAGGCGGGATGCCGAAGACGAAGAGAAAATCAATGGCTAGGAGTCACCTCAATCACTTTAACTAGGCGCTGCAGACGCCCATGCCCCTCTCAGGGGCTAATTTGTGGAGTAAACAGGAGTGTGTGATTGCTGTCGGGGTCCTCAGTGGCTCCAGCAGTCCATTTCTCTGGACCTGGCTCATTCTAATAACCCTCTTAGCTGAGAGCGTACATAAGGCCACTTTTTGGACCCCCTCAGTATTTTATGGTCATAAATAGTGTAGCAGACACTGAGCAGCAGCACTACCAGCCTTCGTTAAGATAACATTCCCACAAGTCTCTGGCTCCTGCTGCGTGGGCAGAAAGCATGCTATATTTTAATGGCATTCTGGATAGAGACACAACAGTTTCGTCTAATAAATACATAATAAACTTTAGTTTAACATTTCTTTTTGTGAACCCAACACAGTTGAATATAGGGGTACCATGGATATATTTTTGGTCTTGTATATAACTTGTCTTAACTTGACTTACATGAAATACTGTACATAATCACATATTGGCTTGTATTGATTTACTTTCATATAAAATAGTGTTATATGCTGTCATGCGCAAAGTCCAACTTTCTTTTCATGTTTGAACTTCCGCTGAAGTACTGCATCAATGTACTATCCCTAACCCACTGGAACAATGGTTCTACAGTGATACATGTAAAAATCTATGGACGTAACATGAGAACCAATGAGTGTAGGACTTGTACTAATAGACATGAGACTAGAAACATACTATTATGTGTTGGTGCTTTCTTTTGTTAAATGCTTTCATTTCAGTGAATCCCATTTCTTTCCCCTTACAAATGACCTTTAGCCAAGAACAGACACTGGCTTGCAGAGAGCACATTAACCAGACAGTAGCCAGAAGTTTCATCTTAGCCTGCCGGTAACTCTCACAGAATTGACATTAATTATCTATTTGGGAAATATAATCTGCCGCTGGCAGTTGTGTTTTTTGTGTGTTTTGCCTACAGTGTAGCATAATTATGCCATGATAACACTGTGCATAAGCCAGGCCTTGTCATTTGCATTTGTGTACTTGCATCAAATATTGAGTATATAATATTGAGTCGAACTCATTATGCCATGTAAAACACATTCACCACTTAGTCAGAAGACTCTTCCTCACGGTTTTATTTTATGAGATGTTTTTGGCATTTTGTCTTTCACATGGTGCGTGTTCCCAGCATTGTTCAGAAATAAAACAGATACACAACCAGTTTTCCCACAGTGCCCGAGCATTCAGACCTATTTATGATTCTCTGCTTTATTCCAAATCCTTCAAATTAGAAACCGAGAGAAAGCAGCTCTCCTTTTCTCGATTGTATTCTCTTCCAGGAGGCATATATAGTTATCTGATGAGGCGATAAAAAGAAAAACCTGCTTGTGAATTTTACCTCTGATTAAATTAGGTGTCACCTGCTAACTTCACCTTGGTATCAGTCATGCCTCACTAAAATGGAAATAAGTTTCTTGGAGAAAAAAAATTGGACATTAAAGAATGCCCTTTCTAATAAATGAAATAGGATGCGCAGTCATGAAATTTAATTGTGCTCTCTGGTGACTGGTTTGTGGGTGCTGAGGAGCAGAGGTGCAGGAGAAGTGCTGGGGGCAGAGGTGGTTAAATGTAGCGCGTAACGCACTGCCTGAACAGACTAATGAAGCCGCTGTTTATGACCCACTGCGATTGTGTCATCTCTGGAATGGCAAGAAGATGCCAGTGCACACATACAGGCACTTAAACACGTGGAGCTGCACACACACACACACACACACACACACACACACACACACACACACACACACACTCCAGAATGTGCTTCTATCTACCAAATATGGTATTGTCTCATTTTATTAATGTTTTAATGTCTTTTAGAAGAAAAAGGGAAGAATGCTCAGCCAAACATCTTGTCAAGTGCTGGGACGAGGCCACATACCTTCAGTACGATACAATAATCTACAGCACAACAGTATACATTAGAACAGACTTCAGAGTCAGAAATAATGACTTTATAATGCCAATGAAGAAATACAGAAATGAAAGCAATAGGAAAAATATGCCATTATAGCTGATGAAACTAGTCAGTAGACTTATGTATGGAACACCAAAATGTCCAATATTAAATTAATTAATAAGGAATTATGAAATAAACTAGAGAAGCATTTCATGAAGAAAATGTGATTTCTGCAAGCATTTGAAATTGAAATAAGTTTGTTCTGTATACATGACTGAGATATAAATTCAATTGATGTGTATGGGATTGAGTTTTAAACAATAATTCAAAAATGATCAAATCAATGATAGTTTAACAATATTACAGTTAGTAATAACTGTTATCAATAAGAATCAGAAGAAGAAACGTTACATCCAATATGACATAATCAAAAAACTGTAGGAGAGTGCCAAAAGTGTCTTCAAAAAATCGTGGTTTTCAGGAACATCTCAATAAATATGCAAATTATGAAATGAAAGTGTAATTGACAAAAATGTAATTCTATATACCAGCTATCAAAAATTGGCACTTTAAAATAAAAAGTTACTATAGTTAAATAAAAATAAAGTCCAATCAAATAAGTAAAAAATATAATAATAAAATAAGATGAAAATAACATTTCATTTAGTTATAATAAATAATTACATTTTTTAGAATGTTTTGCTCAATTTATATATTTTTTGTATTTATTCTTTCATAATGTTTTAAGAGTTTCATTTTTGACATTTTGGTATTCCATATTTCTGTTGTGGGCCATGTGTGAAAAACATGGGATGCTCAAAAATATGCCCTATAAAATACCTTATTATTTTCACATGGAGTTGTCTCCATGACAACTGGGCACACTGAGGAAGACCATAAGATGTGGTTGACAGCCTCGAAAGTCACTAGTAAGTGGACCAGTCTTTTATGTGCATTTAAATTGATATATAAGTCATTAAACAGATTATATATTTATTTTGAATAAACTAGTATTTAATTCAAATTGTGCAACATGACTGAGTCTCAATTCACATCTGATTTGATTATTTTAAACTTTAAAGGTTGAACTGGTATAAACCTACTGTTTACATGAATTTTACATGAACGCTTGATGGTTGTGCTTTCCCCTTATGTTGGTAGCGTGCTGTAACTGTGCTATTATCTGTGCAGCTGAACATTTATCTAACTGTGAGGGTAGTGAATCCATCAAAGGTGAGAGGACACTATAAAGCAGAGCCTCTTCTGCATACACACATTGTGCAGTGCAAGATACATACAATGAAAGCAGAAAACACAATAAGAAAATCAGTCTCACTAATTAACTGCTAATTCTTTTGAGGACTGTATAAGCTTGATAAAGGAAGGCAAAGCTTATTAAAGTACACGCTGTGTTGTACATTATGATTTCTTTACAGTAAATTGAATCCCAGTTTCTGATGTTGATTGCATTGTGTGTGTGCGCCTGGCCACCTAGGGTTCAGTCTGAGCTCTCTGCAGCATATTACAGAGACGACACTCTGCTGCTGCCCTTTAAAACGCAGACCTCAACTCAAATGACAAATGTGGCATTTCATAATCATACAGTATGTATATGTTAGTGCCAGAGGGCCTGCCAGCCTATGGAAAGCGAGCGGTGAAAACAAACCCGCCCTCCCCTCCTCTCCGCTCCCTCGTCTCCCCAGAGGGAATTGATGGAGATATCCCACAATGCCAGAGCCCATCAGCTCCTGCAGGCCCATCTGAGGGGGGAGCGCCTGCCTCTCCGCTCACCACAAAGCAAACGTCTCTAGCAGGGGCCACTGATGCAAAACACAGCTCCATACTTCAACTTCTGTAAGAACAGGAGGAGGCAGAACATTGCTGCTTCCCCTCTGTCCTCTTTGTCTGGATCAGTGGCTGTAGCTGCGCTTTAAAACGTGCTACAGATTTTAATACAGCAAGAACAACACACACGTCTTGAAAACACAGACAGATAATATTAGGTTTAAAGCAATAATTATACCTATATGTTATTGTCTTAACGGGATCTTGGATATGTCATCCAGCACCGATTTGGTGGATATGATGCAGTTTGCTTGATTACATATTTACTACATTCATAAAGACACAGTTTGCTTTGAAGATGACTACAAATTACAAGGAAGAAGATTGTAAAAAAAATCTACACCTAATTGCTCACCATCTTTCTTTTTCCATACTCTTCATTAGTACAGTATTATCAATGCAAAAGCAACTAAGTCATTACAGAATATTTTTCAGTAAGTGAAAGCTGCTCCATCCAGTGTGTAGATAAAGTAAATATAGGTGAAATACACAAGTTTAAAAATAGAAAAAAACATTAATAAATACACATACAGATATAATAATAATAGCACAAGCTCAGTTTAATTCAGGTACTATAGAGAGGTGGTTCATCATTGCACACTGATTTATTAACATCTTTCACCGTATGCTCTCTCAACATTATCTTTGTTGAAAATATCAACTGGCAGTATTAGGACGTGAAAAAAAAATCAGAAAATGATGTATTACATCTCCTACACATTAAAAGCCCCCCTCTCCCCAACAATTAATAAGTAGTAGTCAATTGCATAAATAAGTACGTAAATACTAACAAAATACATCGGAATTAATTAGACATAAATAAGAAGACAGTTATGAAAATTATATTTCCCTCTCCACAGAAATGTTGTCTCAAAATTTTATACCTGACCTCATGTGCTAGGCTGTTGTCTGTTGTCCAACCAACCAGTAACCGTGGAGGTGCAAGGAGGATTTCCATTCCTCCATGTCATAGCAGTGTATTTTTGTACAGCAATCAAGGCCATTTGAGTACATGGCGCTTTGTGTCTTATAGCCAATGTCAGTAGTGTAATATTTGTAATTGTAGTTGTGTATCTGATATACCCCAACACTGGTCTTATTTTACATATACAGTACATAGGATTGTTTTTCTTCTTGGAAGAGAATTATCGTTGCTGCAGTGAAGAGTATTTATGAGAGCCTAACATTTTGGGTCCACATTTAGGAGGCTCGTCAAGCTATTTATGAGTCTGGATGGTACATTTCAGTCATATCTGAAAATATTACTTGAGATCTGGTCAGTAAATTGGGACAAACACAGACTGTTGTTTATTTTGTATTGCTGATTCCCAACAGGTCCCCGGACAGCTCCAGTACAGCGTGAAAGGGGAATTTGTGTGTTTTTTGACCTGTTCAACTTTGGAGAGCCAGCACAAACAGGGGCAAAGTGAATAATGCAGAAAAGTGAGATATTGAATTTGCTCACTTTGTGCACAAATATAGACACTAAGGGTCAACACAAAAAAGGCTTGGACCAGCAGCTAGTCTAGTTGTAATGTGTTGCATTTAGCAGCTAAAGAGCCAGATATTTTTCTCAGGAGTTGGTGAAGACCAAAATAGAGCTAAAAGGAGAGTAGACACTGGACTTACCTTCATCAAGTGGACACAAACACCAATCCAAAGGAATACTAATGTTGCTCTGTTGTCTGTTGGATGTGTAAATAGAGAAGTGTTTGCTAACACATTTGCCACGTCAAATTTATAAAGCGAGATGCTCCCAAAGGTTTAGATCATCTTTTAATTGCAGCATAGATATTTGAGTACAGCTCAATAATGCTATGACGCATGAAGGAGCTGGTTTACAGAATTATAGTGCTCTACATGTCTGAAACAGTATGTGCTCTCTAACAGGAATTACACCCCTCCCCAAACAACTTGTCAGATACTCCCCAGGTGATGTGTGCATTTCATATATGATTAGCAGCTCGTCTTCTCCATCTCTCTGACACTTTAAATTGCACGCTGCACAGGCAGTTTTCTTCACTACATAAGCCTGACTATAAGGGCAGATAAATGAGGAGTGGGCCCTAACGGAGGGCAATCTTCAGCTGTAGTATCACTTCCAGCATGGCATTTCACTGAAATTCAAAGAAACATGAAAATAGATGAAGATTGGGCCGTGTCTCTCCCTGCTGCTGCCCTCCTACCCAGACTGGAGGAGGAGGCTCTGCAGGCACACAGACAGCAGGATAATACCAGCCACAGTGAAGCTGTGGAGCTGACACCCGTCTGCTTTTCCTCAGGCAGAGGCAGGAGTGATAGGTGGCTGAGGGGTTGGAGTGGGGAGGATAAAGAGCACATGAGATAGCACAGGAGAAATCCTGCGATGGCCCTGAGAGGCCAGGAGGACTGGTGTCAGCCCCTCTCCCCAGGGACACACACTAACTCAGTGGAGGAGGAGGCATGGGAGGCACATCTCTGGCTTTATGAGATAGTTAGCATGCACTGGCCCCTCCTCCCCTCTTGTTTCCCATTTAAGAGCTGACTGGCCCTCTGATAACGGATGGCGCCACAGGTAATTGGAAAATTGGCAGGCTTGTCAGGGAGATTTGGTGGATGGCACGAATGTATACGATGGCGGATTTCATGAGGTGTCACCCCACAGCTAGATTTATATCAGCCCTATGGACCGACACCAGAAACTATCCAGAGTTCAGAAAAAAGTATCACATTTTTCTCCAGGGGAGACTGCATATCAAGACTGCTTCAGACGCACTGACAAGGTTCCTGTTAGTAAAGAGATGATATATGGGCCATCCTTTGCATTAACCCTAACCTTAATTTACTGTTTCTACACATGCCTTAACAACTGCTGCAAATAGCTCCTCCACTGTGATTTATTTACACTAAGCCAATACATGAGCTCAGCTCATCTTCATCCCAGGTTATCTGACACGTTCACTTTCAATCTGCATTTTCAAATGGTGGTTTACATGATAGGCTCCCCCATGTATTTTTACTAGAGGCTTCAAAATGAGTTATTGCCAGGAATCTTCATTTCAGTGATGACTATCTGGTGAATTTCTAAAGTATGTCACCCACAGTTTGCTTATCGCAGTTCATTAGCGTGGGAAGGAGGGGGCTGTAGGTGCTGTAGCCCCCTCCCTACTGACCAGAAAACACCATCAGTTTACTTTTTAAATATTCTCTGATAAAAATAATTGTAAATTTGAGGGATAAACAAATGGGTTTTGCCTCAGTATCCTCATGTGACTGCGTGCCTTCACCTCAGCTAAACTTTAAGAGGAGCTGCTAAACTTAACTGACCATAGGAAAGTAATGGTGCAAAAAATAAAAGAAGTTGCATGTTTCTTCACATTAAATAGTCCAAAACCAACAAAAAAAAAAAAGTATATATGGAAAAAAGGGACACAGCGTCCAGTAATGAGAGTGAGGCTGCATGGTATCTACGTCTCCTCGCGCATTTATACAGAATTTATACACATTTCTTCGCTGCCTGGCATCCTGTAAATTCAGTGTTGTATTTTGTTGAAACAGAATCTCTGTGTCCTCTTGTGCACACAGAGCAGCCCCTAATCCCTAACTATCAACCTGTGGAGGTAAGGAGATAAAAACAAACTTCGTGGTTCGCAGAGGAGGAATCCTACTGACTTTGGTGATCCTCTGACTTTTCCTCTAGTGCCATCATGAGGTGTTTTGAGTGAAATGTCTCAACAACATTGGATGGATTGCCAATGAATTTGGTACAGGCATTTATGTTCCCCTCAGGATGAATTGTAATAACTTTTCATGAGTAATGACGTTGCTTTCAGTGACATCATGAGGTCAAAATTTTGGTTTGTCACAGCTCACAGTGCTGCTAGCATGGCTGTAGATTCTCAGGCTGTATTCAGACCAAATCAGGCGTTGTGGCGATCAGCACAGGGTTGTGCGGCGGTGTGGGAGTGTCACTACATGGCCATGCTGATTGTAGCAGTAGCAGAAATACTAACCAACCTAACGTCTTTGTACTCCCTCGTGACTACAGCTGATGTAGTCATCATGCACCGATCGATCAGTCTCTCTTCCATCTTCACAGTTGCTCAGTAAACAGCCGAATGCTACATGGTACAAATAAACAAAGCTCTTCTTCACCTGGGCGTCTTCTGGTCTGGTCGCCGGCGTGATTGGTCGCCACAGCAAGACGTCGGGTTACGTTTCTCCAAAAGTTGACTCTGTTTTAACTTTTCGCCGCAGGGCCACTGCGTTTTTTTCGGCACCCCCTGCAGTCCCCACCACCACAGCCTAAACGCACTACTCTCAGTCAAATGAATGGGAGGACTGGCGTTTTCGCCACAGCGCCTGATTTGGTCTTACGGCCTTAGTCTTGTTAAACTTGCTTAACAGCTTCAAGTTAAATGAGTTGTTATTATAAATTTGCAAAGAAGATTATTTTCCAGAAATAATGACAACCTAAAGTATCTTTAGACCAAATGTTTGGGAAATTGTAGTTTTTGAAGATGAGAAAGTCTTTGGTTTAAAAAAAATGTGCTGTGCTATAAGCAGCTATGTGCTTTATGCACATTAGAGTCTAACGTTGAGTCTGCCAGTGAAATTCCCCATTACAATATACTGTTAAAAGATTTATTCTGAAGCTCATCTTTTCAAACACTTGTTGGTTTTAATTAGTAGTTTAATTAGCGAGCACACGGTCGGGACATGCTGCAGTATTAAAAACTGCTTCCCTGCAGATTGGCCTTGAGGGGCAACCATCACATACAGCATGGTTTTGTTTTTTGAAAGTAGTTTTGAAGGACCAACATTTTTTGCAGGCATAGACCAGATTGTGCCAGGATGAGTCTATGAGGAAAAGTTTTCTTAATATTTAAGAAACAATATCTGTACATTGATGTGAGTACGCAAGGAATCCATATGGGAGTGAAACCATGCTTGACTGACAGAATTAGAACGTAACTAATGTCTGCTCTCAGCAAGCTGGAGGAATGTGGATTCATGAGGTGTCGTGGGCTGCAGATCCTAACCTGGTGATCACACATTCTGGTGTGTAGATGTGTTCATTAACCTCTGTAGGGGGGATAATTGTATCTGTCAGAGTTGTTTAATCACCGCTGCAGCTCTCACCACTGTCACTTTCACTTTGTCTGCTTTACTAAATCAGCTGGCTTCTTGGTTGGCCCACCATGACTCCTGCTCTCTGTGTGTCACTTTCTTTTGTTGGCTTTAAAACTCACTCATATACATTTGGGAGCTGTTTTGTCATTTAGAAAAAAGTTAATGTTCTGTTCTTTGTGTAGCCCTGTCCAGGACATACCATAGAGCAGAATACTGGTAAAAAAAACACTGGTTTTGACATCAGAAAGACATCGTTTAAGGTGGGCAATACAACAGTTTTTAGTTCATTATTCATCTTTAAAATAAATGCACTGGATCCAACACCATCAGCCTGATGCTGCATCTAAATACAAGGGGTGCAACGGTATGTTCCTATGTAGCTTGGTTTTGGGGTCACGTTCTCGGTACAGCAGGGAAAACAAAATAAATTTAGAAAATAACATTTTTGTCATTTATTTTGAAAAATGTCAACATTCAACAG
>LKNJ01003376.1:0-15835 GCA_002120245.1 Maccullochella peelii
TTATGATATGGTGCTATATAAATAAAACTGAATTGAATTGAATATCACGCAGCGGTGTGAAAGCCCCTTTATACACGACCATATGGTGGCATAACATTAGCCACCATAAGCTACTGGTCATACCAGGCCAAGTAAGGATGTAGCCGCATGTATTGAATATCATATCATGTATATAGCAGCAGCATCTAGAAATGGTGCATTTTATTGCTTGCAAACTTTTCATTTGTATGAAGTTTGAGAAAATAATGATGATGTCATCAGGGTTATTTATTTCAGCTTGGGCTTGAGATCTTAAAAATTTGCATTACAAACTGGAGAACACACTGCATCGAGTTGCATTATGGGAAATGTAGGATTTTGCGTTTTTGGAGCTTGACCCACAGTGGGGACCAAACATCCCGGCCTCTGCTGCTCGGATTTTGATCCTTTTTTTGTGGTGTGAGTCCCCCAATGTTATGAAAGTCCAGTACTAAATCACTGGAGGACACCTTTAACTATGTTGATTTTGTAAGACAACTACATGATCATAAAATAGTGGACTTCGTTGTCGTCTCAACGCTGGAGTTTGTGTTCGCCTTAGCAGGCACAAACGAAACAGAAAAATATGTAAATGAGAACAATTAAATTGTGAATTTGGCTGTATTTAATACACTGTACTACTGTATTGTGTATAGGCAATCACAGAGAGCAGGAGGGGCCAAAAAAACTTGCAACAACAAGATGTTGTCTAGGAAGCCAACCAAATTGGAGTTGGATGAGATTTAGCCATTTTCCTGTTGTTTAAGCATTTCAGCGTCGACAGAAAGAACTTACAAAAGTGACCTGAAAATGCTGCTGTAGATTCACACGTACACTGCATTTCACCACCATCATCATTCAGCTTTCCTCATCCACTTCTACAGTAGCAATTCTCAGAAAAATACAGACTCCTTATATGTTACTCCTTACACATCTTGCTGCATTCTGGTCTAATTCCTGCACCTGTGGGTGTGGGACTTATCTCGTTCCCCTTGTATGTAATTTCTAAATGGTTGTGCTTTGATTCAAGAGACTGACACCATAATTCCTGAACAGAGCCACGAATTCAAAGTTTTAATCGCCTGGCATTTACCAAGACTGAAGTGTCTTAGAATGGATTTTTTTTTATGTACAGCACGAAGATAATCAGGTATAAACTCAGGTAATGCACATGTAAACCATGTCTTTGCAGATAAACTTTACCAGAGATTCTGCCTTTCCTCAAACAACTAAATAAAATTAATTTCCTCTCAGTGGATGACAGACTATGCTCTCCTGCTCCTTCTTGTAAATGTACAGCCGATGAACCTTGTGCTCATGCAGACTCTCACATGCTGGAGACGAGGAGCGGACAGACAGTCATGGTGATACCATGTCGGAGCAGACAGACTCAGCCAGTGAGTCATCTGAAAACACAGGCCTCCATGCTGGAGCCCAAAATGCTACACGTCCATTTTGGACTAAAAAAACACACCATTCTGTCTAAATATAGAGCATCCAGTCTGTCAAAGAATTTTGTTGTTACCTACTGGCTACATTACATTTCTTTGACGCTTTTGGAGCCGTTTGAGGCTCAGTGTCTTCACTTCAGCAAGTGGACTGGAGGTACCAGAGACCCGACCACCATCTTTTTTTATTTCTCTCATGTGAGTTCCCCAACTTTATGGAAATACAATACTAAAATCGTTACAGTAGCCCTTTAAAACATTGTCAAAACATCCCTTTAACGGATGGAGTCTGAAAGACGTGGACCTTTACTAGGCAAGGAGGGTCTACCAAAAGACACCACTGAGTTGCATCATGGGAATTGTAGGATACGTTTTTGCAGCTCGACCCACACTACAGGGACTTTTGCTTTTTTGATCTGTGTCTCTTAGTCCCCCAATTTAATAAAAGCACAATGCTAAATTATTGTTACTAAAGCAACAAAGAATAATTTTACTATTCTAATACAAGATGCTGCAATTGACACCAATCAATTACACAGCAGTGCTCTTTGATTGATTTATTGGATTTTCAATGTCTGAAACTAGACTTCAGTCTTATTTTTATTTTATGGGTTGTGTTTAGACATGCAGCTACAGCATTACCTCTATCAGAGGAAGCTAATACAATTTTCAGAGTAAGTGCATAAATAATACAGAAATATTAGGCCACATTTCTAATTCTTTTTATAGCCTTATGGAAGGCATGAAGACCAATTTCATCATGTGTTATTTGGTAGGTTTAAGCAAATGTGTGTAGAGTCACATTCGCACATTTAATTTTCTTTTATTAATTATTTTCTATTTATATATGGGGGTATTTTTTTTTATTTGGTTTGGTATAAGAATTGTATTGTTCCCCCAATTCTAAAACCACCCTCAATCATAACAAATGTGTTCAGAATGAGAAACGCACAAAACAGTTTGAAAACACACACACACACACACACACACACACACACACACACAGTCTTTATCTTCAGCACAACTTGTGTTTCTCTTAGAGGTATTCACAGCAATATTTTTTAAACTATAGGAAAGCTTTTTGGGAGGGGGGGGGTTTGTTCCATTTTTTAAAATCAGGTTTTTATCAAGCGATCGAGACCACAAGAGGAAAAATGAACAAAGACAATCTGGCACACACACACACATACACGCAGAAGAACCAGGAAGAGGATAAGGCAGGAAGTTCTATATGCGAAAGAGCTATAGAACTGTAGAACTCCTCCCAGGCCAATCAGAGCCCAGTGTGGTATGCCACCTGGCCAATCAGAAGCATGGGTTTTCTCTACAGGCTCCTCCAGTTTCTCTCTCGTTACTGCAGAAAAAATGTCAAGAATTTAGGTCCAAGGTGCAATGCCCTCGCCCCACCCTCTCCCACACACACACACACACACACACACACACATATATATAAAAGGTCATAAAAACATAAAGAAAGAGAAAAGAAAGAGGAGGAAAACTGTGAGGAAGAGAAACACACACACAGAAATGCTAGAAACGTCTTTAAAATGAGAAAAATAAAACCAAACAAAAACATTTTAATTCTGTAGAGGGAGCAGTTTTCCTAAATCTCCTAATTTTTCAACAATTAAGATAATTTTATCTAAAAATAAAAATAAAACAAGTTTAACAATTATTTTAAAAGGCAGGTATCATGAGCTCTACATTGGAAAAAAACTACTCAAAATCACAAATAAAGCAAATGCTATATTTCTACATGGTTTTGTTGGTTTTCTTTGTGTAAAATCTACTTCCAGAGAGTGTGATTAAAAGTGTTAAAGTGTAGCTTTGTCCTCTTGTGTGACAGTTCATACAAGAGGCCTGTTGTTCTCGAAAAAAACAGAAGCAGAAGTGGAGGAGCTGCAGGAAAATGTCTGCAATCAATTCAGCTCAGTTTTCCCTCCACCAACAGAAAGGAACACACAGATTTCTGAGATGTAGAAGTGCATGAAACTGTGAACTGTGAGTTGTAAATAAATAGTAAACAGCTCCAAGTCAGTACATCGACTTTAGAGGAGAAAACATGAACACTGCAATTCCTAATTAAACGGAAAAAGTAGAGGTGTTTTCCTTTGTGTCGTTTATTTTGAAAGAGAAGTACTTTTTTCCTGAAAGCTCTATTGTTTTACTTGAAATTCCTTTTTCTATACAGGACACCGAAATACGAAACAACACATTCCTCCAAATGAATAGAAAGTCTAAATGTTGAGGCAGGAATGAAGGCATTTGTTTTCACTATTGATGTAAATAAATTTCAACTTTGGCTGAAATTCATCCACCGACAAAAATAGTTCCGTCTTCAATAGTGTTGCATTTTAGCAATTAGATGTTATGAAACACACACTTTTCAAGATTTATTTAGGCAGAAATGATGGTCGGCAGCTGTCAAGTAAGAACATTTTTTTAGAAATTAACTGCTGTGAATTCAACGTTTTCCTGTCAAATGATCAGCTTCCAGCCAAGGTTTCTACATGTTGTAGTTTTGCCTTTTTCCAACTTGAACCACTCACGCTTGCTGGCAGGGATGTGTTGAATGAGTCTCATAACCTGACGCCCTTCAAAACTCGAAATATAATGCTAAAGAACACATGACCATGAGTCATTCTTCATTCCTTTGTCACTCAACACTCAAGCTAAAAAAGAATCCTTTTGTTTGTATATTTCAAATGTAATGAGTTGAATTACATATGTGTAGCTGCTGAACTACAGTTCATCCTTTTCTAAATGTCTTCTGTGTAAACGGATTCCACAAGATGAAAAGGCCGCTGACTCAGGGACTGGATTTTTAGCTGAAACACGTGCCAACAAAGACGAGGAGGCTCAAGTGAAGTGAGCAATCCCCACTCCCCTATGACTGGAAACAGAGTCTGACAGCTGCCATGAACTGAGCGTCTACTTTCTTATTTTGCTGGAATATTTTCCATGCCGTTATTTACGATTATTTCCTCTTAAATCTCATTCATCTTCTTGAAAACATGCTGTTCCCATAGTTTGAAATCAAAACTCCAGACAGCAACTCCTCACTGATTTTACAACAACCACGCCTCTCCACACGTCCTATCCAATCAAACTACTTCTGTAACTGATATCCTATTGGTTCATACTTTCGGCTGATTCCTGCTCATTTCAATTCTCACCCCATCCCTGTCTCCTAGATTACAATGATGCACAGTAACAATTTACATTTAGTGCAAAAAAAGAAAGTAATATGACAACACATAGACATAGCACATACATAACACATAGGAATTATATAGTATGTATGGGGTGGGAAGCCAGTGAGGGACTACGTCCGGGTCATGTCCCTGTTTCTTTCCCCAACCCTGTCTCTGAAAATACAATTATGCACAATAACTATTTACATTTACAGCAAAAAAAAGTTGCATGTTTACTTTTGTTACATTTTTAAATAAAATTCCAACATGTTCACAGTTGGGAAGCCAGTGAGGGATTATGTGCTTGTCATGTCCCTGTTTCTTTACCCAACCCTGTCTCCTAAAATACAATTATGCACAATAACTATTTATATTTACTGAATGCATTTAGAGCAAAAAAGTTGCACGTTTACTTTTGTTACAATTTTAAATAAAATTCCAACATGTTCGCTGTTGGGAAGCCAGTGAGGGATCATGTCCTTGTTGCTGCACCAGGGACTTCTACTAGTTAGTTAGCTGCCAAAACCTAACCACACCTCACAAGAAAATGAAAAACATCAACATTTTGCAGATAAATTCAATATGAACCTTTAGTTTGGTATGTTGTTTCAAGCAGCATTACACCACCATAGTAGTTTGGCGTGAATGTAACGAGAAAAGGTTGCTCACCCCTGTTTAGCAGGAAATGCATCCGCTTGTAAAGGTAAAATGTGTCTTTGTGATTTTTAATGCTACAAGCAAAAGTCATTTTCTTTTTGTGTTCTCTCTGTACAATGTTCTCTGTGTGATGAAGAGTCAAGCAGGGAGACGGGACTACAGCAGCAAGGTCTCCGGTTCAATCCTCACAAGTCCAAGTGTGTAAGATAGAGTCCTTGAAGCCGGACCTCTTAGAAATTGTTTTCACTTCAGTGCTTCTGTGTGACCATGAGAAACGTATGCCTTTGTGAAATGAATTTGGACTGAAGCAGAGTGAGCGATTTCGGCTTGGGTTAAATTGATAATAGGTTTGTCAGTGTTGGTGTGTTATTAAATATCAAGGGTCAGTCAGTCATTATCCTCCTCTGTTATACTTTCCTTAAATTATTCTTTCTTTCTTCTTTCCTTCCTACCTCATTTCTTATTTTTACGAAAGGATGTAAATCGCATGAAAAGTGATTTATAAATCCAAGTCTTTTTCACAACATTGCTACCTGATATCTGCTTAAATATTTGCGCAATATTTTTGAGATTAAGATCAAGATTTAGATCTAATTATTTTGGTTAAAGCTGGTTATGGCATCGTTTAATTTAATATAAAACTGTCAAGTTAAGAGCCCACTCAATCCACTGTTTTTTCACTCCTATTAAACTAAATCAGGTTTTTGTAAAGTGGAAACGCCTTGAGAGATCAGGCTACCACTTATTTGGTAAGTGGGTGGAGTAACTGAAGCCATAAATTATGACATAAGTCATTCTGACATAATTAGCACAATACAGAAAAGACTCCACATATAAAAAAATATATATAAATGAAAAGATAATGTCACATTCAATCCTCTCAGAATGACTGCTGATAAGAGGGAAAACACATGGGGAAATTATAAGGTGTGTTTAGTTATTTTGAGACTTGGTCGGCAAAATGATACAACTTTATACACTGTAGATGGGGTGTGATTAAATGTTTAGCTTTGGAAATTATGCAGATAGTTATTCCAAATGTCCCCTTGAAATCCTTGAAATCAAGGAGGTAAGATTTTTCTTTGAAAATAGGAATTTGGTGATTAAAATGAAAAGAAATTAAAAGGTTTCAATAGCTCCTGCAGAAACACAGTATTTTGCAAGAATAGGAGACTGATTTCTGATACCTGACTCTCTGAAAACAGAAGAAAACACAAGTACTAAAGACTCTGAACCAAAGTCTGGCACAAAAGTAGAATTCATTCCGGTGATTTCTAAAAGGACAGGGGACAGTTGAAATCCAGGGTTAACTAAACAAGACGTACGGAAAAAACTTAAGTGCACACACACGCACACACACCTTACAGTGTCTCCCACTGAGTGACATGACTATCGATAATGACCAGAGCAGGGCTGCAGGGAGGCTTGCTCTCATGTACATGCCCAAATTCTCTCTTAACACACACACACACACACACACACACGTACGAGGGGCCCCATCCACCACGCAGACCCGACCCCTGGGCCCCAAACCCCCAACAAGCTTCCACCCCCTCCTCCTCCTCCTTTCTTTCTTTCTCTCTTCATTTCTCTGTTTTTCCTTCTTCCCCCTCACTGCTCATCGCTCCTCATGCATGTGCTGGTGTGGCATTGCATGTACCCAGATGTGTGCGTGTGTGTGTGTGTGTGTACGTGTACACAATTTATTTTTAGTGAACGAAAGAGAGAGAGCCAGAATGAGGGAGGGGAGAAAAACGAGAGCAGGAGACACAGAGGGAGGGTAAAGAGATGGAGAGAGACAGAGAGAGGACAGATGGTTTGAACCAGAGAGAAGAAACAATCAGAAAGATGGGGCGGAGGAGGAGGAGGAGACGAGGGTTGGGGGGGGGCGTCTTCTTAAAGAGACAGGACTCGCTTACCCCTTCACCTACATAAGGCCTCCATGTATCTCCTCTATCCCCTCTCCTTCACTTTCTCCTCTATGTTGTCATTTCTCTGAACTTCGGCTCTGGGATAATAGGCCTTTGTCGTCACATTCTTCCTTCAAATCTTTCTTTGATTAAGTTGGACTATCTGCCATTTTTCTTTGTGCCGACTACTTTTTTTTAGGTTATTCTAAAAACAAATTAAAAGCAAATCGAAACATTTTATAAGCTTATACTCAATGTATCTGCGTTCACTGCCATTCGTCATCCATTGCCATCTATCCATTGTTGATTAAAGGGGTACTCAAGCAATGAAGTATTGCATTTTCTTAAAGTTAGTCAGTTAAACTTAAGAAGAGATAGATTTTTTTTTTTTTTAAACAGTCAAAATCGAAGCAGCAGAGGTCAAGATAATCACTCAATCACTGGATCCTACATTTCCCACAATGCAACCTGACAGCATCTTTTCAGTAGACCTTCCCTTCCTGGTACATTCCCAAGGCTTTCTGTTATATGTAGTCCAAACCCTAATGACATCACTGTGACATCATCAGGGTTATTTTCTCAGACTTAACAAAGCTCCTCCAGAGCCACAGAAGACAATATACAACTATTTTCACAGGAAAATAATCTTTATGGGTAAACTTGGTGGAGTGGGCCTTCAAAGTTAGGGAAAGATCACTTCCATGAGATTAAAGAATGAACACGTCAACACTGACTTCTTTCTTTTCCTTCTAAAGCGCCACACTGCTCTCTGTATTGAATGTTACACTGGATGTTGCTTGGAAGTGGAAATGGAACAGCAAGTCAGGCATTTGTTTATAGCTAAATGCATTTTAGATTACATTAGATAACTTTATTCCTTCCCAGAGGGGAAAGTAGTTTGGTTGCCAGTGAACAGTGACAAATAAAAAAGACACAAATCAGACCGGTCACAGCAGACAAACTGCCACTACAGTGCCGTGAGGCCATCCCAACCTTACATGACTACACCTTAAGAAACACAGGACACAAATAATTTACATAAATGGTAGTTTCAGTATACTGGGCCCCATTTTTTGCACAAATTTTGGGGTCTAAATTGCAGCTGCAAAACAGGCTGCAATGGCTGCAACATAATTCTCATGGGCAACTGAAAAGCCTGTCCACTAAAAGGGCTTGTTTTTGCCACTGACAGACTCAGACTGTTAGCCATTTAGACCCCAAAATGTGTCAAAATATGTCCCAGGTTTAAAAATACCAGAACTACCCTTTAGGTAAATGTAGCTATATCACAATCTAAAACTACTGGAAGTCTTGCATTTTAATTTTAACTAGTATGAGCAACATGGCCCCTTTTAGAGGTTTATATTATTATCATCACCATTATTATTGATGCTTAAACCCAAGTTGCATTTTAATGCTGCAGCTGGTTGAGCAACAGCTTCATACAGTGGCATTTTCATCTGTAACAATGCATCATATTCTAGAAGATGATGATATGTTTAGTATAAACATGTTTAATCTGTAAAGTAACTAAAGCTGTCACACAAATGTAATGCAGTACAAAGTGCAATGTAGTGGAGGAGAAGTACAGCGTGGCACAAAATAATCAAGGAAAGTACAAATTGTTATTTAAGTACAGTACTGAAGTAAATAGTAACTTTCCACCACTGGTAAAAGCCAATATCATCTGCAGCTAATAAATCCTTTCATTATCAATTCATCGTTTTGGAAATAAAATGTCAGAAAACAATGAAAAATACCTGCTGTAATTTCCCACAGCCTAACCCAAGGTGATGTGTTCAGACAGTGTCATTTATTCGAAACACCATCTAAAACCCCAAAATACTCATATTACTAATATAAGTGACAAAGAAAAGCATCAAATCCTCACTTTGGAGAATTTGGAATGAATCAATTAGTCAATTAATCACTACAGGCCTAAATATCAGGTTTCAGGTGGTATCCTTCAAAGTTATACAGTTTTTGTAGAGCTTTTTAAGAGTAGAATTCAAGCACTTTCAAGGTAACTAAACCCAATATTTCCAGACTCTCGAAGCCTTTATTATCACACCTAAATTGTTACTATAAATGCCAGGAGACGACAATCAAATATGACAAAATATGAAATATTTTTGATTTACATGAGTGAATGTGTAGATGATGAAACACCAGATTATTTTTCAAGGAGTATATTCGAATTCAAGCATATTTCTAACCTTGAAAACAGAACAGTTAAAATGAAGCATTTTCCAAACTTTCAAGAGTTCGTATGAACCCTGGTTCAGTACTTTCAGAATGAAATTCCCTCTTTGTGTTTCCACAGATGCTGTATCCTTGCTAAGCCATGACAGAGGGTTACTTCCTGGTTGTTGCCGGGACACAATACACACAGGACAAAAAAACTCACTTAACTCAGAGGGCTGAAGCCTCATATTAATATACAGAATGCACTTTTACACAGGACAAGGACCATGGATTTTGTCCTGTATTTCTTGTAGTGTAGTTGTGTTAGGAAGGGATCTCTTCAGGGCTAGTATGGACAGAGGGAATGATTACATTCACAGTTTGTGTACTTCTACTTCTGATTACTTCTCAATACTTCTCAGTACACAAATTGGTCAGTAAACGGTGGAAAAACAAAGATCTTCTATGGAGGCTGGAAAGAAGCGATTCACCCTGTTCCTTTTCACCGCAATTCACAACTGAAACCACCTCTCTCTCTCTCTCTCTCGCTCTCTGTGCTCTGAGACAATTGGTGGTTTAATGCAAATAGAGGACACAAAACCGAACCGCAAAATACATCCAAAGCCCGCAGACGTGCCTCCAGACAAACATGTAGAGCAGCAGCAGGCTGTCTAATCAGATTACAACTCAGCTCTCTCCCAAACTGTTTGTCCAAGACGCTCTAGAAATGCAGTCCAATTTAAAACACATGCGTCTACGTTCCAGATCCCTTCATCTGTCTGCCTCTTTCCTTCATTCCCTCTCTCTTTCTTTCTATGACTCGCTCTCAGCTCTCTCACGAAAAGGCTGGAATGGTGCAGAGAACATGGCAACACGCCAAGGAAGAGAGAGAGAGAGAGAGAGAGAGAGAGAGAGAGAGAGAGAGAGAGAGATTAAGTCAGAGCAGTTCCTCTCCTTCTCAGCAACCGCCTCCCTCGCTGCTCACAGGTGCTGCTGCCGTACGATTGGTCGCACCCCCCTTGCTCCCTCCGCCCACCACCCCTCCTCCTCCTCACCAGCCATGAGAGGAGAGGAAGACACACCATCTCTCTCTCTCTCTCTCTCTCTCTCTCTCTCTCTCTCTCTCTCTGTGTGCTGCTGTGTGAAAGCCCCAGCTCAACACACACACACAGTTCCTCACATGCATGGTACATTTTGAGTGCATTTAAAGTTGCAACACACTTTACATAACGCTGCAGAACAGAAGACAATAATCCTAGATACAAAAAGGCGACAAAATACAAACTGAAATATGAGAAAAAAACAGCTACAAAGTAAAATAGTTATGAGAAAGTTCAATTCAGAGGACAGAAAGTGGAAAGAGGAATTCTAAACAGCATGAAAAATAAAATAATAAATGTGATAATGACAACGCGACATGTTCCTTTAAGTGAAAAGACGCACATATTTCGGAACTGCTGACTGCTGCGTTTCACCCAGATTTGAACTTAAATTAGACTAAAAAGACAGACATGTCAAGAACTGCTTCCTGCACAGATGTTAACGTGAGAGACTTGGCACAAATTAGAGAGCAGGATCTCCACCGTGTTACAGTACGTGCAGGCAGAATGTATGTTCAAACGCAGTTGGAGAGCATTTTGATATCAACAACATACAACCATGTTGTGAAACCATGGAGACGGCAGCTACGCTCAATTCATCTGGGAGTTATATTTACACTTTCAATCTCATTGTCTGGAATAAACAGCAGACATACTGTGGTTCAAGGCCTTCAAGGCTGTCCAGGTTTGACTCATGTGCGTTAGTAGGGATTCCATCAGATTCTATAGGATTCTATGGCTCTTTAACCTGGGTTTAAGCTGCTGACGTGTCCTTGAGCAACACACTGACACCCCACCAGCTCAAAGGGTGAAGTGGACTCTGACCTTCCTGTAAACAGCACAGGAGCAACAGTCTCCATCACACAGGAAGACTGAATGAGTGGCAGTGAGGATTAACAGAAAGAAGAATAAGGGTCAATATAATGGACCAAATGAGCAGGTTAAGAAAATAGCATGTTACCTGTATAGATGATTTTTTTTTTTTTTTTTTGCATGATTGAATTAATGCCAATTGTGTCAATTAGAGTGTTTAAACTAAGGTTGCAGGTGAGTGAGGCCCCCAGTTATACATCATGTGAAAGGCAACACAGAGACACTGACTGTGATGAGTACAAAAGGGCAAATCTGCAGGGAAGGACAATTCCTGCAGCACTTATTGGGACAATAAACGCTTATTTAGAGGCCTCCCTTGATGTCAGTTAGACTCATTGTGCATTTGCATGGACTTTTAGAAAATGTGGGATGTATTAAGGCTACTATCTGTATCTAGCCTCGGAACGAGACAAATCTAGGAGCTCATGTTTTATTTGCTCTGGCAGATGCGTCTGGTCCCCCTCCCATTCAGACAGATTTCTAGCTGACCTGGCCGGGTCGGGCCAATCAAAACTGTTTAGGTAATATGGGGCGGGTGTTCAGGAGGAGCACCGTTTCGTAAACAACCAAGATGGCTGCCGCTGATGTGGACCGTTCTGAATCCGCTATCGCGTCAGTATTAAGAAGAACAAACAGCTGCACTTATATCTGAGAAAGATGTGTTTGCTGTACTTCTGACAGGATTCACTGCTCTGATTGGTTGGAGGGCTATCCAATTAAATCCAGAGGCATTTTAGTCTGCGCCCGTTGATAACGGCACTTGGAAATCGAAAATGAACAGAGAGGTTCCAGACTAATCTGTACCTGTATTTGTGTCAGACACATTTTTTATTTGGCTGTATGACTGAAGGGGGCGGGGCCTACATCAGAAGGTGTTGGAAATCATCTAGATGCATGATTTGTCTTTTCTCTAACTTCTGCTTTTCATAGGAAATACCACACTAAATCCACAATCTATGATGAGGGCTCAGAGGCAGACATCGCTTCCTTATAGAAGCCAGAAAGTTTGTGTGTTGGCTTGTCTTCATCATAAAATCAGCAGCTAGACATAACATGATAAAGTATCAAACTAGGTGCAGCTGCTGATCTGCAGCTCCAACACTGATGCCAACGGTCTTAGAGGAGACTGTTAAATTCCACAAACACCAACCTGATAGCTTGCATCGTGAAAATAGTTCCTATTGACTTGGAGAGAACGAACTTCTCAACAACAGAAAGGCAGAGCATAAAAACTAATGGCCATTTCCTCTTCAACCCTGCTGAGCTTCCTTCTAACTTTCTGTTTTAAACTGAATCCAAATATATCAAACTGTATAACTGGGAATTGACTATAAAAAAATACCCAAAATATCAAGAATTGGCCATTGCAACTGTAAAAGAATGAAGCCTTGGATTTGAATGTTTCATCCAGCGTAAATGACATTGTCGCTGTCCTGTGAAAACCCTGTAGCTCCGAAACGTTTCATGAGTTGATAATATCAGGTTTGTTTTCAGCTTTGTGACAATGCATTTCTTTTTAGATAATCCAGTGAGTGTTGAAATGTTTTATTTAGCTTAAGAAGAATGAGAATTTGACACTTTATCTGCAAAATTCAAAATCACAAAATTTGGAGACACGTGGTTTTGACTGGACAGCGACGATATACAGTAGCTCCACTCTACTGCTGGAAAAAGCTGAAATAAAAATATGTAATATCACTATACAGTGTGAGACATTTAAAATGCTGAAGATATCAGTTTCTAGTTAATATGTTAACGCTATAAATTCTTACACTGTATTTGGAGGTGATGTCACTGGCTCAACCAACAGCAACATCTTTTCCACTGGCAGGAAAATCTGTCCTTCATGTTTCTTTTTGTTTTTCAAAGCACACTGGAGCCGTTTTATCAAAGCACGCTCATCATAAAAGAAGGATCCTGAGACAGTGAAGCGATGACAGTCGATATGTTGACATGCCCCACATTTTACAGCTCCACCAGCACACAACACAAAAACTCCAGAGGAGCAACACACCGGCTGCGTTTTCATTCCGCCCAGCGCTACTCCCACAGAAGCTGAAAAGTTTCTACTGAAAAGCAAAACTGTCTCTCAGTTTGATTTCAAGCGCGAGAAAACTCCAGTTACATTTAACAGGAGTAAGAGTGACCAGACCGAGACGATCTGAAAAAGGTTGTCAACATGAATGTGATAGAATCTATCAGACTAGTGAGCGGGACATGATGGAGGGAGGACAGAAGGAATGACTCACAAAACGCTTGATTGATTGATTGATGGGAGGAGGGAGGGGGCTTCACAGAAAAATAACCATCTTTTTTTATCCGTACATTATGAGGGTATAGAGGGAACTAGGATGGGACGAGAGGGGCAGGATCGCATTCCGTCCTTTGGAATACACACACACACACACACACACACACACACACAGAGTCATGGGAAACTGTTGTCTGCACAGTGGCATTCAGCAGGCTTTAGGATTTGCTTGGCAATGCATACTCAGGCACCTTAGATTTACTGTTTTTTTTGTTTTTTTAATTAAGCATGTTTTTGTCTGAGTGTACCGGAGGTGACAACTAGAACACATGAGGATGAACACACGAGAATAAAGCAGCTAAAGATGCTAGACACCAACGCAGGGTTTTTTTAAGTGAGAAAATATTAAACCCAACAGCAATTTTTTTTGTTTTTTTACAAGATTCTCAGCGTGAATTTGTTTTTAAGCTCCAAAGCAAAAAAAAAAAAAACGCCATTTGATTGTTTTTAGATTTTTGTACTCAAATTTTTTTTGAATGAAGCCATCAGTGGTAGAATGAGCTCAGATCTGTCCCTCTACACCAGAAAGTGGAGTGAAGGAATTCAAATCCAAACTGAAGACAAGAGTCAGTGATAGCTCTGATTTGCAATTGAGTCTGGTGCTGTTTTACTACAAAAATAAGAGAAAATGAGATGGTGTCTTTATTGTATTAGGCAAACATGGAGACACAGAGATATTCTAGCAGCATGGATGAGAAGGTTGGAGGTACACTAAATGCTTTCATGCTTTTTATTACTCAAAATATTCTTCCGTTGATCATGTTCTAAAATCCAGTCACAAAATAATTAACATGGTGTCAATCATGTCATCACACAACAAATGTCTTTCAAATGCTATGTTATGGTCAGGGATGAAATTAGCACCTGCCACCTGCCAAATACAGGGTACATGTAGAAGTGTCAGGTCACCTGCCACCATAGCAGCTTTTTCTTATATTAATAAATGTTATTTTTGTAAAGCAATTCTCAAGTGACAAATAGTCAGGGATTAAGGTTACATGATATATTCCATATTTCTACTGTCAGGTAAAACTGACTCAGTGTTTACAATTTTAAAGTGGTCTTCATAGATTTCAGAAGTAGCAGACAAAAAAAGTGAGTGGCCGGTAGAAATGTTCAGTGACCTGCCACAGAGGCAGGTGAGAAAAAAAAAAAAAACTTCATTTCAGACCCCGATTATGCTGTTCAAAACAACTGGTAGTATCTGGTTTCTGGACATGCAAAACTTTACCATTACTTCTTCTCTAATCCTAATATTTGCAAAGTCAACATTTTTTTCTTTTAAATATTTCTTATTTTCTTCTGATGGCATCAAACCCCAACATGCAGAAACGTACTAAAGTGCTAACACTTCACTTTGAGACAAACTGGGCTGCACATTTGATGAAGGCGAATCACAGAAATCCATCAACACCAATCACAGCTATACAGCAGACTCCATGTAAACCAGGTTTTTACAGCTGGGGCCTCTGTAACCTCAAATAGAGGTAATGCTTCATGGTTTGTAGTGGACTCCGTAGTGAAATATGTCATCACTTCAAAATCATGTTTATAAGCACTTCTCATGAAGTTAGGAAAAGTGAAGTATCAAGCTGGTAATTTAATGATGTGATCTGTTAAAGAGGGCCCCAAACAGAACATGACCACTAATCTAGGCTACCTCCAAGCTGCCCAGTCCAGCTACTGACCAGGTGCGTTCTGCTACTGTGTGTGTTGTCTCTGTGTGTGTATAGGTACAGCCATTATATATCAGGCCATATGACAACATTCCATAATTATTTACCCAGAAGGTGCATAAGTACAGGTAATTATAAAGAAAACTATACGTTCAGCATGCAAAAAAAACTGCAATTACTAGTTTTAGGGCATTGTTAATGAAAGTGAAGCTGTACATCGTGGAACACAGCAACAGTCTGGGTAGATCCTTGTACATATAGGGAGCCTAATCAAGGGTTGGATCTCTTTCTCAGTAAACTGATTTATCTTAGTGTCACAATCAGTCCATCTACCCAGTGTGGACATAATATCAACAGCAGGTCAACTGGAAAATAGCACATGATGTTGCTGACCAAATTCTAGTCAAATTCTAATAGTGGACATCCAAGCCCAATTTATTTTATTTTATTTTATTTTTTATTTT